>CAKAJE020001340.1:0-25421 GCA_916610135.2 Macropis europaea
AAAAAATTGAACAAATGTGATAGTATTTTGCTGAATTCTTAAATTAACCATAATATAAAATGATCTAATCGGGTCTCTGTTTGCCCTACCCCTAGAAGCGTTAATAGTGCATTGTACTCGCCATTTCATGCGCTTTGAGATGCCGCTTAACCCAATACGCTATCTGAAATAGGAGCAACGAAAGTTGAACAAATGTGATAGAATTTCGCTGAATTATTTTATTAACCAGAATGTAAAATGATCTAATCGGGTCTCTGTTCGCCCTAGCCTGGAAGTTTAATAGTGCATTTCACTCGTCATTTCATGCGCTTTGAGATGCCGCTAAGCCCAATAAGCTATCTGTAATAGGAGCGACGTAAATTTTACAAATGTGATAGAATTTCGTTGAATTCTTATATTAACCAAAATATAAAATGATCTAATCGGGTCTCTGATTGCCCTATCATAGAAGTTTAATAGTGCATTTTACTCGCCATTCCACGCGCTTTAAGATGCTGCCTAGCCCAGTACGCTATCTGAAATAGGAGCGACGTAAATTGAACAAATGTGATAGAATTTCGCTGAATCTCTTATATTAACAAAATATAAAATGATCTAATCGGGTCTCTGTTTGCATTATCCTAGAAGTTTAGTATTGCATTTTACTCGCCATTTCATGCGCTTTGAGATGCCGCTTAGCCCAATACGCTATCTGAAATAGGAGCGACGTAAATTGAACAAATGTGATAGAATTTCGCTGTATTCTTAAATTAACCATAATATAAAATGATCTAATCAGGTCACTGATTGCCCTATCATAGAAGTTTAATAGTGCATTTTACTCGCCACTCCACGCGCTTTAGGATGCCGCCTAGCCCAGTACGCTATCCGGAATAGGAGCGACGTAAATTGAACAATGTGATAGTATTTTGCTGAATTCTTAAATTAACCATAATATAAAATGATCTAATCGGGGTCTCTGTTTGCCCTACCCTAGAGCTTAATAGTGCATTGTACTCGCCATTTCATGCGCTTTGAGATGCCCGCTTAACCCAATACGCTATCTGAAATAGGAGCAACGAAAGTTGAACAAATGTGATAGAATTTCGCAGAATTCTTATATTAACCAAACATAAAAATGATCTAATCTGGTCTATGTTCGCCTAGCCTAGAAGTTTAATAGTGCATTTTACTCGCAATTTCATGCGCTTTGAGGTGCGCTTAACCAATACGCTATCTGCAATAGGAGCGACGTAAATTGAACAAACATGATAGAATTTTGCTGAATTCTTAAATTAACCATAGTACAAAATGATTCTAATCGGGTCTCTGTTTGCCCTACCCTAGAAGTTTAATAGTGCATTTTGCTCGCCATTTCATGTGCTTTGAGATGCCGCCTAGCCCAATACGCTATCTGAAATAGGAGCGACGTAAATTGAACAAATGTGATAGAATTTCGCTTGAATTCTAAATTAACGATAATATAAAATGATCTAATCGGGTCACCGATTGCCCTATCATAGAAGTTTAATAGTGCATTTTACTCGCCATTCCACGCGCATTAAGATGCCGGCCAGCCCAGTACGCTATCTGAAATAGGAGCGACGTAATTTGAAGAAATGTGATAGAATTAGGCTGAATTCTTATATTAACCGTAATATAAAATGATCTAATCGGGTCTCTGTTTGCCCTACCCTAGAAGTTTAATAGTGCATTTTGCTCGCCATTTCATGCGCTTTGAGATGCCGCTTAGCCCATACGCTATCTGAAATAGGAGCGACGTAAATTGAACAAATGTGATAGAATATCGCTGAATTCTTAAATTAACTATAATATAAAATGATCTAATCGGGTCACAGATTGCCCTACCCTAGAAGTTTAATAGTGCATTTTACTCGCGATTTCATGCGCTTTGAGATGCCGCATAGCCCAATACGCTATCGGAAATATGAGCGACGTAAATTGAACAAATGTGATAGAATTTCGCTGAATTCTTATATTAACAAAAATATAAAATGATCTGATCGGGTCTCTGTTTGCATTATCCTAGAAGTTTAGTATTGCATTTTACTCGCCATTTCATGCGCTTTGAGATGCCGCTTAGCCCAATACGCTATCTGAAATAGGAGCGACGTAAATTGAACAAATGTGATAGAATTTCGCTGAATTCTTAAATTAACTATAATATAAAATGATCTAATCAGGTCACTGATTGCCCTATCATAGAAGTTTAATAGTGCATTTTACTCGCCATTCCACGCGCTTTAAGATGCCGGCCAGCCCAGTACGCTATCTGAAATAGGAGCGACGTAATTTGAAGAAATGTGATAGAATTACGCTGAATTCTTATATTAACCGTAATATAAAATGATCTAATCGGGTCTCTGTTTGCTCTACCCTGGAAGTTTAATAGTCCATTTTATTCGCCATTCCATGCGCTTTGAGATGGCGGTTAGCCCAATACGCTAACTGAAATAGGAGCGACGTAAATAGAACAAATGTGATAGGATTTCCCTGAAATCTTATATTAAACAAAATATAAAATGATCTAATCGGGTCTCAGACTGCCCTACCCTAGAAGTTTAATAGTGCATTTTACTCGCCACTCCACGCGCTTTAAGATGCCGCCTAGCCCAGTACGCTATCTGAAATAGGAGCGACGTAAATTCAACAAATGTGATAGAATCTTGCTGAATTCTTAAATTAACCATAATATAAACTGATCTAATCGGGTCTCTGTTTGCCCTACCCTAGGAGTTTAATAGTGCATTTTACTCGCCATTTCATGCGCTTTGAGATGCCGCTTAGCCCAATACGCTATCTGAAATACGAGCGACGAAAGTTGAACATATGTGATAGAATTTCGCTGAATTATTTTATTAACCAGAATGTAAAATGATCTAATCTGGTCTCTGTTCGCCCTACCATAGAAGTCTTATAGTGCATTTCACTCGCCATTTCATGCGCTTTGAGATGCCGCTTAGCCCAATACGCTATCTGAAATAGGAGCGACCTAAATTGAACGAATGTGATAGAATTTTGCTGAATTCTTAAATTAACCATAATATAAAATGATCTAATCGGGTCTCTGCTTGTCCTACCCTCGAAGTTTAATAGTGCATTTTACTCGTCATTTCATGCGCTTTGAGATGCCGCTTAGCCGAATACGCTATCTGTAATAGGAGCGACGTAAATTGAACAAATGTGATACTATTTCCCTGAAATCTTATATTAAACAAAATATAAAATGATCTAATCGGGTCTCTAATTGCCCTATCATAGAAGTTTAGTAGTGCATTTTACTCGCCATTCCACGCGCTTTAAGCTGCCGCCTAGCCCAGTACGCTATCTGAAATAGGAGCGACGTAAATTGAACAAATGTGATAGAATTTTGCTGAATTCTTAAATTAACCATAATATAAAATGATCTAATCGGGTCTCTGTTTGCCTTATCCTAGAAGTTTAATAGCGCATTTTACTCGCCATTTCATGCGCTTTGAGATGCCGCTTAGCCCAATACGCTATCTGGAATGGGAGCGACGTAAATTGAACAAATGTGATAGAATTTTCGTGAATCCTTATATTAACCGTAATGTAAAATGATCCAAACGGGTCTCTGTTCGCCCTACCATAGAAGTCTAATAGTGCATTTCACTCGACATTTCATGCGCCTTGAGATGCCGCTTAGCCCAATACGCTATCTGAAATAGGAGCGACGTAAGTTGAACAAATGTGATAGAATTACGCTGAATTCTTTTATTAACCATAATGTAAAATGATCTGCTCGGGTCTCTGTTCGCCCTAGCCTAGAGGTTTAATAGTGCATTTTATTCGCCATTTCATGCGCCTTGAGATGCCGCTTAGCCAAATACGCTATCTGAAATTGGAGCGATGTAAATGGAACAAATGTGATAGAATTTCGCTGAATTCTTAAATTAGCCATAATATAAAATGATCTAATCGGGTCTCTGTTCGCCCTACCCTAGAAGTTTAATAGTGCATTTCACTCGTCATTTCATGCGCTTTCAGTTGCCGCTTAGCCCAATACGCTATCTGAAATAGGAGCGACGTAAATTGAACAAATGTGATAGAATTTCCCTGAAATCTTATATTAAACAAAATATAAAATGATCTAATCGCGTCTCTGATTGCCCTATCGTACAAGTTTAATAGTGCATTTTACTCGCCATTCCACGCGCTTTAAGATCCCGGCTAGCCCAGTACGCTATCTGAAATAGGAGCGACGTAATTTGAAGAAATGTGATAGAATTACGCTGAATTCTTATATTAACCGTAATATATAATGATCTAATCGGGTCTCCGTTTGCCCTACCCTAGAAGTTTAATAGTCCATTTTATTCGCCATTTCATGCGCTTTGAGATGCCGGTTAGCCCAATACGCTAACTGAAATAGGAGCGACGTAGATAGAACAAATGTGATAGGATTTCCCTGAAATCTTATATTAAACAAAATATAAAATGATCTAATCGGGTCTCTGACTGCCCTATCATAGAAGTTTAACAGTGCATTTTACTCGCCATTACACGCGCTTTAAGATGCCGCCTAGCCCAGTACGCTATCCGAAATAGGAGCGACGTAAATTGAACAAATGTGATAGAATTTTGCTGAATTCTTAAATTAACCACAATATAAAATGATCTAATCGGGTCTCTGTTTGCCCTACCCTAGAAGTTTAATAGTGCATTTTACTCGCCATTTCATGCGCTTTGAGATGCCGCTTAACCCAATACGCTATCTGAAATAGGAGCAACGAAAGTTGAACAAATGTGATAGAATTTCGCTGAATTATTTTATTAACCAGAATGTAAAATGATCTAATCGGTTCTCTGTTCGCCCTAGCCTAGAAGTTTAATAGTGCATTTTGTTCGCCATTTCATGCGCTTTGTGATGCCGCGTAGCCCAATACGCTATCTGAAATAGGAGCGACGTAAATTGAACAAATGTGATAGAATTTCCCTGAATTCTTATATTAACCTTAATGTAAAATGATCTAATCGGGTCTCTGTTCGCCCTACCCTAGAAGTTTAATAGTGCATTTCACTCGTCATTTCATGCGCTTTCAGTTGCCGCTTAGCCCAATACGCTATCTGAAATAGGAGCGACGTAAATTGAACAAATGTGATAGAATTTCCCTGAAATCTTATATTAAGCAAAATATAAAATGATCTAATCGGGTCTCTGATTGCCCTATCATAGAAGATTAGTAGTGCATTTTACTCGCCATTCCACGCGCTTTAAGATGCCGCCTAGCCCAGTACGCTATCTGAAATAGGAGCGACGTAACTTGAACGAATGTGATAGAATTACGTTGCATTCTTATATTAACCGTAATATAAAATGATCTAATCGGGTATCTGTTTGCCTTATCCTAGAAGTTTAATAGTACATTATACTCGCCATTTCATGCGCTTCGAGATGCCGCTTAGCTCAATACGCTATCTGAAATACGAGCGACGAAGGTTGAACAAATGTGATAGAATTTCGCTGAATTATTTTATTAACCAGAATGTAAAATGATCTAATCTGGTCTCTGTTCGCCCTACCATAGAAGTCTTATAGTGCATTTCACTCGCCATTTCATGCGCTTTGAGATGCCGCTTAGCCCAATACGCTATCTGAAATAGGAGCGACCTAAATTGAACGAATGTGATAGAATTTTGCTGAATTCTTAAATTAACCATAATATAAAATGATCTAATCGGGTCTCTGCTTGCCCTACCCTAGAAGTTTAATAGCGCATTTTACTCGTCATTTCATGCGCTTTGAGATGCCGCTTAGCCGAATACGCTATCTGGAATAGGAGCGGCGTAAATTGAACAAATGTGATACTATTTCCCTGAAATCTTATATTAAACAAAATATAAAATGATCTAATCGGGTCTCTGATTGCCCTATCATAGAAGTTTAGTAGTGCATTTTACTCGCCATTCCACGCGCTTTAAGTTGCCGCCTAGCCCTGTACGCTATCTGAAATAGGAGCGTCGTAACTTGAACAAATGTGATAGAATTACGCTGAATTCTTATATTAACCGTAATATAAAATGATCTAATCGGGTCTCTGTTTGCCTTATCCTAGAAGTTTAATAGCGCATTTTACTCGCCATTTCATGCGCTTTGAGATGCCGCTTAGCCCAATACGCTACCTGGAATGGGAGCGACGTAAATTGAACAAATGTGATAGAATTTTCGTGAATCCTTATATTAACCTTAATGTAAAATGATCCAAACGGGTCTCTGTTCGCCCTACCATAGAAGTCTAATAGTGCATTTCACTCGACATTTCATGCGCCTTGAGATGCCGCTTAGCCCAATACGCTATCTGAAATAGGAGCGACGTAAGTTGAACAAATGTGATAGAATTACGCTGAATTCTTTTATTAACCATAATGTAAAATGATCTGCTCGGGTCTCTGTTCGCCCTAGCCTAGAAGTGTAATAGTGCATTTTATTCGCCATTTCATGCGCTTTGAGATGCCGCTTAGCCAAATACGCTATCTGGAATAGGAGCAACGAAAGTTGAACAAATGTGATAGAATTGCGCTGAATTATTTTATTAACCAGAATGTAAAATGATCTAATCGGGTCTCTGTTCGCCCTAGCCTAGAAGTTTAATAGTGCATTTTATTCGCCATTTCATGCGCTTTGTGATGCCGCGTAGCCCAATACGCTATCTGAAATAGGAGTGACGTAAATTGAACAAATGTGATAGAATTTCCCTGAATTCTTATATTAACCTTAATGTAAAATGATCTAAACGGGTCTCTGTTCGCCCTACCCTAGAAGTTTAATAGTGCATTTCACTCGTCATTTCATGCGCTTTCAGTTGCCGCTTAGCCCAATACGCTATGTGAAATAGGAGCGACGTAAATTGAACAAATGTGATAGAATTTCCCTGAAATCTTATATTAAACAAAATGTAAAATGATCTAATCGGGTCTCTGATTGCCCTATCATAGAAGATTAGTAGTGCATTTTACTCGCCATTCCACGCGCTTTAAGATGCCGCCTAGCCCAGTACGCTATCTGAAATAGGAGCGACGTAACTTGAACAAATGTGATAGAATTACGCTGCATTCTTATATTAACCGTAATATAAAATGATCTAACCGGGTATCTGTTTGCCCTATCCTAGAAGTTTAATAGTGCATTATACTCGCCATTTCATGCGCTTCGAGATGCCGCTTAGCTCAATACGCTATCTGAAATAGGAGCGACGAAAGTTGAACAAATGTGATAGAATTTCGCTGAATTATTTTATTAACCAGAATGTAAAATGATCTAATCTGGTCTCTGTTCGCCCTACCATAGAAGTCTTATAGTGCATTTCACTCGCCATTTCATGCGCTTTGAGATGCCGCTTAGCCCAATACGCTATCTGAAATAGGAGCGACCTAAATTGAACGAATGTGATAGAATTTCGCTCAATTCTTAAATTAACCATAATATAAAATGATCTAATCGGGTCTCTGTTTGCCCTACCCTAGAACTTCAATAGTGCATTTTACTCGTCGTTTCATGCGCTTTGAGATGCCGCTTTGCCCAATACGGTATCTGAAATAGGAGCGACGTAAATTGAACAAATGTGATAGAATTTCACTGAATTCTTATATTAACCAAAATATAAAATGATCTAATCGGGTCTCTGATTGCCCTATCATAGAAGTTTAATAGTGCATTTTACTCGACATTCCACGCGCTTTAAGATGCCGCCTAGCCCAATACGCTATCTGAAATAGGAGCGACGTAAACTGAACAAATGTGATAGAATTTCGCTGAATTCTTATATTAACCATAATATAAAATGATCTAATCGGGTCCCTGTTTGCTCTACCCTAGAAGTTCAATAGTGCATTTTACTCGCAATTTCATGCGCTTTGAGGTGCCGCTTAACCCAATACGCTATCTGCAATAGGAGCGACGTAAATTGAACAAACGTGATAGAATTTTGCTGAATTCTTAAATTAACCATAGTACAAAATGATCTAATCGGGTCTCTGTTTGCCCTACCCTAGAAGTTTAATAGTGCATTTTGCTCGCCATTTCATGCGCTTTGAGATGCCGCTTAGCCCAATACGCTATCTGAAATAGGAGCGACGTAAATTGAACAAATGTGATAGAATATCGCTGAATTCTTAAATTAACTATAATATAAAATGATCTAATCGGGTCACTGATTGCCCAACCCTAGAAGTTTAATAGTGCATTTTACTCGCCATTTCATGCGCTTTGAGATGCCGCTTAGCCCAATACGCTATCGGAAATATGAGCGACGTAAATTGAACAAATGTGATAGAATTTCGCTGAATTCTTATATTAACAAAAATATAAAATGATCTAATCGGGTCTCTGTTTGCATTATCCTAGAAGTTTAGTATTGCATTTTACTCGCCATTTCATGCGCTTTGAGATGCCGCTTAACCCAATACGCTATCTGAAATAGGAGCAACGAAAGTTGAACAAATGTGATAGAATTTCGCTGAATTATTTTATTAACCAGAATGTAAAATGATCTAATCGGGTCTCTGTTCGCCCTAGCCTGGAAGTTTAATAGTGCATTTCACTCGTCATTTCATGCGCTTTGAGATGCCGCTAAGCCCAATAAGCTATCTGTAATAGGAGCGACGTAAATTTTACAAATGTGATAGAATTTCGTTGAATTCTTATATTAACCAAAATATAAAATGATCTAATCGGGTCTCTGATTGCCCTATCATAGAAGTTTAATAGTGCATTTTACTCGCCATTCCACGCGCTTTAAGATGCTGCCTAGCCCAGTACGCTATCTGAAATAGGAGCGACGTAAATTGAACAAGTGTGATAGAATTTCGCTGAATTCTTATATTAACAAAAATATAAAATGATCTAATCGGGTCTCTGTTTGCATTATCCTAGAAGTTTAGTATTGCATTTTACTCGCCATTTCATGCGCTTTGAGATGCCGCTTAGCCCAATACGCTATCTGAAATAGGAGCGACGTAAATTGAACAAATGTGATAGAATTTCGCTGTATTCTTAAATTAACTATAATATAAAATGATCTAATCAGGTCACTGATTGCCCTATCATAGAAGTTTAATAGTGCATTTTACTCGCCACTCCACGCGCTTTAGGATGCCGCCTAGCCCAGTACGCTATCCGAAATAGGAGCGACGTAAATTGAACAAATGTGATAGTATTTTGCTGAATTCTTAAATTAACCATAATATAAAATGATCTAATCGGGTCTCTGTTTGCCCTACCCTAGAAGCTTAATAGTGCATTGTACTCGCCATTTCATGCGCTTTGAGATGCCGCTTAACCCAATACGCTATCTGAAATAGGAGCAACGAAAGTTGAACAAATGTGATAGAATTTCGCTGAATTATTTTATTAACCAGAATGTAAAATGATCTAATCGGGTCTCTGTTCGCCCTAGCCTGGAAGTTTAATAGTGCATTTCACTCGTCATTTCATGCGCTTTGAGATGCCGCTAAGCCCAATAAGCTATCTGTAATAGGAGCGACGTAAATTTTACAAATGTGATAGAATTTCGTTGAATTCTTATATTAACCAAAATATAAAATGATCTAATCGGGTCTCTGATTGCCCTATCATAGAAGTTTAATAGTGCATTTTACTCGCCATTCCACGCGCTTTAAGATGCTGCCTAGCCCAGTACGCTATCTGAAATAGGAGCGACGTAAATTGAACAAATGTGATAGAATTTCGCTGAATTCTTATATTAACAAAAATATAAAATGATCTAATCGGGTCTCTGTTTGCATTATCCTAGAAGTTTAGTATTGCATTTTACTCGCCATTTCATGCGCTTTGAGATGCCGCTTAGCCCAATACGCTATCTGAAATAGGAGCGACGTAAATTGAACAAATGTGATAGAATTTCGCTGTATTCTTAAATTAACTATAATATAAAATGATCTAATCAGGTCACTGATTGCCCTATCATAGAAGTTTAATAGTGCATTTTACTCGCCACTCCACGCGCTTTAGGATGCCGCCTAGCCCAGTACGCTATCCGGAATAGGAGCGACGTAAATTGAACAAATGTGATAGTATTTTGCTGAATTCTTAAATTAACCATAATATAAAATGATCTAATCGGGTCTCTGTTTGCCCTACCCTAGAAGCTTAATAGTGCATTGTACTCGCCATTTCATGCGCTTTGAGATGCCGCTTAACCCAATACGCTATCTGAAATAGGAGCAACGAAAGTTGAACAAATGTGATAGAATTTCGCAGAATTCTTATATTAACCAAAACATAAAATGATCTAATCTGGTCTATGTTCGCCCTAGCCTAGAAGTTTAATAGTGCATTTTACTCGCAATTTCATGCGCTTTGAGGTGCCGCTTAACCCAATACGCTATCTGCAATAGGAGCGACGTAAATTGAACAAACATGATAGAATTTTGCTGAATTCTTAAATTAACCATAGTACAAAATGATCTAATCGGGTCTCTGTTTGCCCTACCCTAGAAGTTTAATAGTGCATTTTGCTCGCCATTTCATGTGCTTTGAGATGCCGCTTAGCCCAATACGCTATCTGAAATAGGAGCGACGTAAATTGAACAAATGTGATAGAATTTCGCTGAATTCTTAAATTAACGATAATATAAAATGATCTAATCGGGTCACCGATTGCCCTATCATAGAAGTTTAATAGTGCATTTTAGTCGCCATTCCACGCGCATTAAGATGCCGGCCAGCCCAGTACGCTATCTGAAATAGGAGCGACGTAATTTGAAGAAATGTGATAGAATTAGGCTGAATTCTTATATTAACCGTAATATAAAATGATCTAATCGGGTCTCTGTTTGCCCTACCCTAGAAGTTTAATAGTGCATTTTGCTCGCCATTTCATGCGCTTTGAGATGCCGCTTAGCCCAATACGCTATCTGAAATAGGAGCGACGTAAATTGAACAAATGTGATAGAATATCGCTGAATTCTTAAATTAACTATAATATAAAATGATCTAATCGGGTCACAGATTGCCCTACCCTAGAAGTTTAATAGTGCATTTTACTCGCGATTTCATGCGCTTTGAGATGCCGCATAGCCCAATACGCTATCGGAAATATGAGCGACGTAAATTGAACAAATGTGATAGAATTTCGCTGAATTCTTATATTAACAAAAATATAAAATGATCTGATCGGGTCTCTGTTTGCATTATCCTAGAAGTTTAGTATTGCATTTTACTCGCCATTTCATGCGCTTTGAGATGCCGCTTAGCCCAATACGCTATCTGAAATAGGAGCGACGTAAATTGAACAAATGTGATAGAATTTCGCTGAATTCTTAAATTAACTATAATATAAAATGATCTAATCAGGTCACTGATTGCCCTATCATAGAAGTTTAATAGTGCATTTTACTCGCCATTCCACGCGCTTTAAGATGCCGGCCAGCCCAGTACGCTATCTGAAATAGGAGCGACGTAATTTGAAGAAATGTGATAGAATTACGCTGAATTCTTATATTAACCGTAATATAAAATGATCTAATCGGGTCTCTGTTTGCTCTACCCTGGAAGTTTAATAGTCCATTTTATTCGCCATTCCATGCGCTTTGAGATGGCGGTTAGCCCAATACGCTAACTGAAATAGGAGCGACGTAAATAGAACAAATGTGATAGGATTTCCCTGAAATCTTATATTAAACAAAATATAAAATGATCTAATCGGGTCTCAGACTGCCCTACCCTAGAAGTTTAATAGTGCATTTTACTCGCCACTCCACGCGCTTTAAGATGCCGCCTAGCCCAGTACGCTATCTGAAATAGGAGCGACGTAAATTCAACAAATGTGATAGAATCTTGCTGAATTCTTAAATTAACCATAATATAAACTGATCTAATCGGGTCTCTGTTTGCCCTACCCTAGGAGTTTAATAGTGCATTTTACTCGCCATTTCATGCGCTTTGAGATGCCGCTTAGCCCAATACGCTATCTGAAATACGAGCGACGAAAGTTGAACATATGTGATAGAATTTCGCTGAATTATTTTATTAACCAGAATGTAAAATGATCTAATCTGGTCTCTGTTCGCCCTACCATAGAAGTCTTATAGTGCATTTCACTCGCCATTTCATGCGCTTTGAGATGCCGCTTAGCCCAATACGCTATCTGAAATAGGAGCGACCTAAATTGAACGAATGTGATAGAATTTTGCTGAATTCTTAAATTAACCATAATATAAAATGATCTAATCGGGTCTCTGCTTGTCCTACCCTCGAAGTTTAATAGTGCATTTTACTCGTCATTTCATGCGCTTTGAGATGCCGCTTAGCCGAATACGCTATCTGTAATAGGAGCGACGTAAATTGAACAAATGTGATACTATTTCCCTGAAATCTTATATTAAACAAAATATAAAATGATCTAATCGGGTCTCTAATTGCCCTATCATAGAAGTTTAGTAGTGCATTTTACTCGCCATTCCACGCGCTTTAAGCTGCCGCCTAGCCCAGTACGCTATCTGAAATAGGAGCGACGTAATTTGAAGAAATGTGATAGAATTACGCTGAATTCTTATATTAACCGTAATATATAATGATCTAATCGGGTCTCCGTTTGCCCTACCCTAGAAGTTTAATAGTCCATTTTATTCGCCATTTCATGCGCTTGGAGATCCGGCTTAGCCCAATACGCTAACTGAAATAGGAGCGACGTAGATAGAACAAATGTGATAGGATTTCCCTGAAATCTTATATTAAACAAAATATAAAATGATCTAATCGGGTCTCTGACTGCCCTATCATAGAAGTTTAACAGTGCATTTTACTCGCCATTACACGCGCTTTAAGATGCCGCCTAGCCCTGTACGCTATCTGAAATAGGAGCGACGTAAATTCAACAAATGTGATAGAATCTTGCTGAATTCTTAAATTAACCATAATATAAAATGATCTAATCGGGTCTCTGTTTGCCCTACCCTAGAAGTTTAATAGTGCATTTTACCGCCCATTTCATGCGCTTTGCGATGCCGCTTAACCCAATACGCTATCTGAAATAGGAGCAACGAAAGTTGAACAAATGTGATAGAATTGCGCTGAATTATTTTAGTAACCAGAATGTAAAATGATCTAATCGGGTCTCTGTTCGCCCTAGCCTAGAAGTTTAATAGTGCATTTTATTCGCCATTTCATGCGCTTTGTGATGCCGCGTAGCCCAATACGCTATCTGAAATAGGAGCGACGTAAATTGAACAAATGTGATAGAATTTCCCTGAATTCTTATATTAACCTTAATGTAAAATGATCTAATCGGGTCTCTGTTCGCCCTACCCTAGAAGTTTAATAGTGCATTTCACTCGTCATTTCATGCGCTTTCAGTTGCCGCTTAGCCCAATACGCTATCTGAAATAGGAGCGACGTAAATTGAACAAATGTGATAGAATTTCCCTGAAATCTTATATTAAACAAAATATAAAATGATCTAATCGGGTCTCTGATTGCCCTATCATAGAAGATTAGTAGTGCATTTTACTCGCCATTCCACGCGCTTTAAGATGCCGCCTAGCCCAGTACGCTATCTGAAATAGGAGCGACGTAACTTGAACAAATGTGATAGAATTACGCTGCATTCTTATATTAACCGTAATATAAAATGATCTAACCGGGTATCTGTTTGCCCTATCCTAGAAGTTTAATAGTGCATTATACTCGCCATTTCATGCGCTTCGAGATGCCGCTTAGCTCAATACGCTATCTGAAATAGGAGCGACGAAAGTTGAACAAATGTGATAGAATTTCGCTGAATTATTTTATTAACCAGAATGTAAAATGATCTAATCTGGTCTCTGTTCGCCCTACCATAGAAGTCTTATAGTGCATTTCACTCGCCATTTCATGCGCTTTGAGATGCCGCTTAGCCCAATACGCTATCTGAAATAGGAGCGACCTAAATTGAACGAATGTGATAGAATTTCGCTCAATTCCTAAATTAACCATAATATAAAATGATCTAATCGGGTCTCTGTTTGCCCTACCCTAGAACTTTAATAGTGCATTTTACTCGTCATTTCATGCGCTTTGAGATGCCGCTTTGCCCAATACGCTATCTGAAATAGGAGCGACGTAAATTGAACAAATGTGATAGAATTTCACTGAATTCTTATATTAACCAAAATATAAAATGATCTAATCGGGTCTCTGATTGCCCTATCATAGAAGTTTAATAGTGCATTTTACTCGCCATTCCGCGCGCTTTAAGATGCCGCCTAGCCCAATACGCTATCTGAAATAGGAGCGACGTAAATTGAACAAATGTGATAGAATTTCGCTGAATTCTTAAATTAACTATAATATAAAATGATCTCATCGGGTCACTGATTGCCCTACCCTAGAAGTTTAATAGTTCATTTTACTTGCCATTTCATGCGCTTTGAGATGCCGCTTAGCCCAATACGCTATCTGAAATATGAGCGACGTAAATTGAACAAATGTGATAGAATTTCGCTGAATTCTTATATTAACCATAATATAAAATGATCTAATCGGGTCCCTGTTTGCTCTACCCTAGAAGTTCAATAGTGCATTTTACTCGCAATTTCATGCGCTTTGAGGTGCCGCTTAACCCAATACGCTATCTGCAATAGGAGCGACGTAAATTGAACAAACGTGATAGAATTTTGCTGAATTCTTAAATTAACCATAGTACAAAATGATCTAATCGGGTCTCTGTTTGCCCTACCCTAGAAGTTTAATAGTGCATTTTGCTCGCCATTTCATGCGCTTTGAGATGCCGCTTAGTCCAATACGCTATCTGAAATAGGAGCGACGTAAATTGAACAAATGTGATAGAATATCGCTGAATTCTTAAATTAACTATAATATAAAATGATCTAATCGGGTCACTGATTGCCCTACCCTAGAAGTTTAATAGTGCATTTTACTCGCCATTTCATGCGCTTTGAGATGCCGCTTAGCCCAATACGCTATCGGAAATATGAGCGACGTAAATTGAATAAATGTGATAGAATTTCGCTGAATTCTTATATTAACAAAAATATAAAATGATCTAATCGGGTCTCTGTTTGCATTATCCTAGAAGTTTAGTATTGCATTTTACTCGCCATTTCATGCGCTTTGAGATGCCGCTTAGCCCAATACGCTATCTGAAATAGGAGCGACGTAAATTGAACAAATGTGATAGAATTTCGCTGAATTCTTAAATTAACTATAATATAAAATGATCTAATCAGGTCACTGATTGCCCTATCATAGAAGTTTAATAGTGCATTTTACTCGCCATTCCACGCGCTTTAAGATGCCGCCTAGCCCATTACGCTATCTGAAATAGGAGCGACGTAAATTCAACAAATGTGATAGAATCTTGCTGAATTCTTCAATTAAACAAAATATAAAATGATCTAACCGGGTCTCTGACTGCCCTATCATTGAACGTTAACAGTGCATTTTACTCGCCATTTCATGCGCTTTGAGATGCCGCTTAGCCCAATACGCTATCTGAAATATGAGCGACACGAATTGAACAAATGTGATAGAATTTCCCTGAATTCTTATATTAACCTTAATGTAAAATGATCTAATCGGGTCTCTGTTCGCCCTATCCTAGAAGTTTAATAGTGCATTTTACTCGCCATTCCACGCGCTTTAAGATGCCGGCCAGCCCAGTACGCTATCTGAAATAGGAGCGACGTAATTTGAAGAAATGTGATAGAATTACGCTGAATTCTTATATTAACCGTAATATAAAATGATCTAATCGGGTCTCTGTTCGCCCTATCCTAGAAGTTTAATAGTGCATTTTACTCGTCATTCCATGCGCTTTGAGGTGCCGCCTAGCCCGGTACGCTATCTGAAATAGGAGCGACGTAAGTTGAACAAATGTGATAGAATTTTGCTGTATTCTTATATTAACCGTAATATAAAACGATCTAATCGGGTATCTGTTTGCCTTATCCTAGAAGTTTAATAGTGCATTATACTCGCCATTTCATGCGCTTCGAGATGCCGCTTAGCTCAATACGCTATCTGAAATACGAGCGACGAAAGTTGAACATATGTGATAGAATTTCGCTGAATTATTTTATTAACCAGAATGTAAAATGATCTAATCTGGTCTCTGTTCGCCCTACCATAGAAGTCTTATAGTGCATTTCACTCGCCATTTCATGCGCTTTGAGATGCCGCTTAGCCCAATACGCTATCTGAAATAGGAGCGACCTAAATTGAACGAATGTGATAGAATTTTGCTGAATTCTTAAATTAACCATAATATAAAATGATCTAATCGGGTCTCTGCTTGCCCTACCCTCGAAGTTTAATAGTGCATTTTACTCGTCATTTCATGCGCTTTGAGATGCCGCTTAGCCGAATACGCTATCTGTAATAGGAGCGACGTAAATTGAACAAATGTGATACTATTTCCCTGAAATCTTATATTAAACAAAATATAAAATGATCTAATCGGGTCTCTGATTGCCCTATCATAGAAGTTTAGTAGTGCATTTTACTCGCCATTCCACGCGCTTTAAGCTGCCGCCTAGCCCAGTACGCTATCTGAAATAGGAGCGACGTAAGTTGAACAAATGTGATAGAATTTTGCTGAATTCTTAAATTAACCATAATATAAAATGATCTAATCGGGTCTCTGTTTGCCCTACCCTAGAAGTTTAATAGTGCATTATAGTCGCCATTTCATGCGCTTGGAGATCCGGCTTAGCCCAATACGCTATCTGAAATAGGAGCGACGTAAATTGAACAAATGTGATAGAATTTCCCTGAAATCTTGTATTAATCAAAATATAAAATGATCTAATCGGGTCTGTGATTGCCCTATCATAGAAGATTAGTAGTGCATTTCACTCGCCATTTCATGCGCCTTGAGATGCCGCTTAGCCCAATACGCTATCTGAAATAGGAGCGACGTAAGTTGAACAAATGTGATAGAATTACGCTGAATTCTTTTATTAACCATAATGTAAAATGATCTGCTCGGGTCTCTGTTCGCCCTAGCCTAGAGGTTTAATAGTGCATTTTATTCGCCATTTCATGCGCCTTGAGATGCCGCTTAGCCCAATACGCTATCTGAAATTGGAGCGACGTAAATGGAACAAATGTGATAGAATTTCGCTGAATTCTTAAATTAACCATAATATAAAATGATCTAATCGGGTCTCTGCTTGCCCTACCCTAGAAGTTTAATAGTGCATTTCACTCGTCACTTCATGCGCTTTGAGATGCCGCTAAGCCCAATACGCTATCTGAAATAGGAGCGACGTCAATTGAACAAATGTGATAGAATTTCCCTGAAATCTTATATTAAACAAAATATAAAATGATCCAATCGGGTCTCTGTTCGCCCTACCCTAGAAGTTTAATAGTGCATTTCACTCGCCATTTCATGCGCTTTGAGATGCCGCTAAGCCCAATAAGCTATCTGTAATAGGAGCGACGTAAATTTTACAAATGTGATAGAATTTCGTTGAATTCTTATATTAACCAAAATATAAAATGATTTAATCGGGTCTCTGATTGCCCTATCATAGAAGTTTAATAGTGCATTTTACTCGCCATTCCACGCGCTTTAAGATGCCTCCTAGCCCAGTACGCTATCTGAAATAGGAGCGACGTAACTTGAACAAATGTGATAGAATTTCGCAGAATTCTTATATTAACCAAAATATAAAATGATCTAATCTGGTCTCTGTTCGCCCTAGCCTGGAAGTTTAATTGTGCATTTTGTTCGCCATTTCATGCGATTTGAGATGCCGCTAAGCCCAATAAGCTGTCTGAAATAGGAGCGACGTAAATTGAACAAATGTGATAGAATTTCGCTGAATCCTTATATTAACCAAAGTATAAAATGATCTAATCGGGTCTCTGTTTGCCCTACCCTTGAAGTTTAATCGTGCATTTTACACGCCATTTCATGCGCTTTGAGATGCCGCTTAGCCCAATACGCTATCTGAAATAGGAGCGACGTAAATTGAACAAATGTGATAGAATTTCGCTGAATTCTTAAATTAACCATAATATAAAATGATCTAATCGGGTCCCTGTTTGCTCTACCCTAGAAGTTTAATAGTGCATTTTACTCGCAATTTCATGCGCTTTGAGGTGCCGCTTAACCCAATACGCTATCTGCAATAGGAGCGACGTAAATTGAACAAACGTGATAGAATTTTGCTGAATTCTTAAATTAACCATAGTACAAAATGATCTAATCGGGTCTCTGTTTGCCCTACCCTAGAAGTTTAATAGTGCATTTTGCTCGCCATTTCATGCGCTTTGATATGCCGCTTAGCCCAATACGCTATCTGAAATAGGAGCGACGTAAATTGAAGAAATGTGATAGAATTACGCTGAATTCTTATATTAACCGTAATATAAAATGATCTAATCGGGTCTCTGTTTGCCCTACCCTAGAAGTTTAATGGTCCATTTTATTCGCCATTTCATGCGCTTTGAGATGCCGGTTAGCCCAATACGCTAACTGAAATAGGAGCGACGTAAATAGAACAAATGTGATAGGATTTCCCTGAAATCTTATATTAAACAAAATATAAAATGATCTAATCGGGTCTCTGACTGCCCTATCGTTGAAGTTTAACAGTGCATTTTACTCGCGATTCCACGCGCTTTAAGATGCCGCCTAGCCCAGTACGCTATCTGAAATAGGAGCGACGTAAATTCAACAAATGTGGTAGAATATTGCTGAATTCTTAAATTAACCATAATATAAAATGATCTAATCGGGTCTCTGTTTGCCCTACCCTAGGAGTTTAATAGTGCATTTTACTCGCCATTTCATGCGCTTTGGGATGCCGCTTAGCCCAATACGCTATCTGAAATATCAGCGACACGAACTGAACAAATGTGATAGAATTTCCCTGAAATCTTGTATTAAACAAAATATAAAATGATCTAATCGCGTCTCTGATTGCCCTATCATACAAGTTTAATGGTGCATTTTACACGCCACTCCACGCGCTTTAGGATGCCGCCTAGCCCAGTACGCTATCCGAAATAGGAGCGACGTAAATTGAACAAATGTGATAGAATTTTGCTGAATTCTTAAATTAACCACAATATAAAATGATCTAATCGGGTCTCTGTTTGCCCTACCCTAGAAGTTTAATAGTGCAGTTTACTCGCCATTTCATGCGCTTTGAAATGCCGCTCAGCCCAATACGCTATCTGAAATAGGAGCGACGTAAATTGAACAAATGTGATAGGATTTCCCTGAAATCTTATATTAAACAAAATATAAAATGATCTAATCGGGTCTCTGACTGCCCTATCGTTGAAGTTTAACAGTGCATTTTACTCGCGATTCCACGCGCTTTAAGATGCCGCCTAGCCCAGTACGCTATCTGAAATAGGAGCGACGTAAATTCAACAAATGTGGTAGAATATTGCTGAATTCTTAAATTAACCATAATATAAAATGATCTAATCGGGTCTCTGTTTGCCCTACCCTAGGAGTTTAATAGTGCATTTTACTCGCCATTTCATGCGCTTTGAGATGCCGCTTAACCCAATACGCTATCTGAAATAGGAGCAACGAAAGTTGAACAAATGTGATAGAATTTCGCTGAATTATTTTATTAACCAGAATGTAAAATGATCTAATCGGTTCTCTGTTCGCCCTAGCCTAGAAGTTTAATAGTGCATTTTGTTCGCCATTTCATGCGCTTTGTGATGCCGCGTAGCCCAATACGCTATCTGAAATAGGAGCGACGTAAATTGAACAAATGTGATAGAATTTCCCTGAATTCTTATATTAACCTTAATGTAAAATGATCTAATCGGGTCTCTGTTCGCCCTACCCTAGAAGTTTAAAAGTGCATTTCACTCGTCATTTCATGCGCTTTCAGTTGCCGCTTAGCCCAATACGCTATCTGAAATAGGAGCGACGTAAATTGAACAAATGTGATAGAATTTCCCTGAAACCTTATATTAAACAAAATATAAAATGATCTAATCGGGTCTCTGATTGCCCTATCATAGAAGATTAGTAGTGCATTTTACTCGCCATTCCACGCGCTTTAAGATGCCGCCTAGCCCAGTACGCTATCTGAAATAGGAGCGACGTAACTTGAACGAATGTGATAGAATTACGTTGCATTCTTATATTAACCGTAATATAAAATGATCTAATCGGGTATCTGTTTGCCTTATCCTAGAAGTTTAATAGTACATTATACTCGCCATTTCATGCGCTTCGAGATGCCGCTTAGCTCAATACGCTATCTGAAATACGAGCGACGAAGGTTGAACAAATGTGATAGAATTTCGCTGAATTATTTTATTAACCAGAATGTAAAATGATCTAATCGGTTCTCTGTTCGCCCTAGCCTAGAAGTTTAATAGTGCATTTTGTTCGCCATTTCATGCGCTTTGTGATGCCGCGTAGCCCAATACGCTATCTGAAATAGGAGCGACGTAAATTGAACGAATGTGATAGAATTTTGCTGAATTCTTAAATTAACCATAATATAAAATGATCTAAGCGGGTCTCTGCTTGCCCTACCCTAGAAGTTTAATAGCGCATTTTACTCGTCATTTCATGCGCTTTGAGATGCCGCTTAGCCGAATACGCTATCTGGAATAGGAGCGGCGTAAATTGAACAAATGTGATACTATTTCCCTGAAATCTTATATTAAACAAAATATAAAATGATCTAATCGGGTCTCTGATTGCCCTATCATAGAAGATTAGTAGTGCATTTTACTCGCCATTCCACGCGCTTTAAGATGCCGCCTAACCCAGTACGCTATCTGAAATAGGAGCGACGTAACTTGAACAAATGTGATAGAATTACGCTGCATTCTTATATTAACCGTAATATAAAATGATCTAACCGGGTATCTGTTTGCCCTATCCTAGAAGTTTAATAGTGCATTATACTCGCCATTTCATGCGCTTCGAGATGCCGCTTAGCTCAATACGCTATCTGAAATAGGAGCGACGAAAGTTGAACAAATGTGATAGAATTTCGCTGAATTATTTTATTAACCAGAATGTAAAATGATCTAATCTGGTCTCTGTTCGCCCTACCATAGAAGTCTTATAGTGCATTTCACTCGCCATTTCATGCGCTTTGAGATGCCGCTTAGCCCAATACGCTATCTGAAATAGGAGCGACCTAAATTGAACGAATGTGATAGAATTTCGCTCAATTCTTAAATTAACCATAATATAAAATGATCTAATCGGGTCTCTGTTTGCCCTACCCTAGAACTTCAATAGTGCATTTTACTCGTCGTTTCATGCGCTTTGAGATGCCGCTTTGCCCAATACGGTATCTGAAATAGGAGCGACGTAAATTGAACAAATGTGATAGAATTTCACTGAATTCTTATATTAACCAAAATATAAAATGATCTAATCGGGTCTCTGATTGCCCTATCATAGAAGTTTAATAGTGCATTTACTCGCCATTCCACGCGCTTTAAGATGCCGCCTAGCCCAATACGCTATCTGAAATAGGAGCGACGTAAACTGAACAAATGTGATAGGAATTTCGCTGAATTCTTATATTAACCATAATATAAAATGATCTAATCGGGTCCCTGTTTGCTCTACCCTAGAAGTTCAATAGTGCATTTTACTCGCAATTTCATGCGCTTTGAGGTGCCGCTTAACCCAATACGCTATCTGCAATAGGAGCGACGTAAATTGAACAAACGTGATAGAATTTTGCTGAATTCTTAAATTAACCATAGTACAAAATGATCTAATCGGGTCTCTGTTTGCCCTACCCTAGAAGTTTAATAGTGCATTTTGCTCGCCATTTCATGCGCTTTGAGATGCCGCTTAGCCCAATACGCTATCTGAAATAGGAGCGACGTAAATTGAACAAATGTGATAGAATATCGCTGAATTCTTAAATTAACTATAATATAAAATGATCTAATCGGGTCACTGATTGCCCAACCCTAGAAGTTTAATAGTGCATTTTACTCGCCATTTCATGCGCTTTGAGATGCCGCTTAGCCCCAATACGCTATCGGAAATATGAGCGACGTAAATTGAACAAATGTGATAGAATTTCGCTGAATTCTTATATTAACAAAAATATAAAATGATCTAATCGGGTCTCTGTTTGCATTATCCTAGAAGTTTAGTATTGCATTTTACTCGCCATTTCATGCGCTTTGAGATGCCGCTTAACCCAATACGCTATCTGAAATAGGAGCAACGAAAGTTGAACAAATGTGATAGAATTTCGCTGAATTATTTTATTAACCAGAATGTAAAATGATCTAATCGGGTCTCTGTTCGCCCTAGCCTGGAAGTTTAATAGTGCATTTCACTCGTCATTTCATGCGCTTTGAGATGCCGCTAAGCCCAATAAGCTATCTGTAATAGGAGCGACGTAAATTTTACAAATGTGATAGAATTTCGTTGAATTCTTATATTAACCAAAATATAAAATGATCTAATCGGGTCTCTGATTGCCCTATCATAGAAGTTTAATAGTGCATTTTACTCGCCATTCCACGCGCTTTAAGATGCTGCCTAGCCCAGTACGCTATCTGAAATAGGAGCGACGTAATTGAACAAGTGTGATAGAATTTCGCTGAATTCTTATATTAACAAAAATATAAAATGATCTAATCGGGTCTCTGTTTGCATTATCCTAGAAGTTTAGTATTGCATTTTACTCGCCATTTCATGCGCTTTGAGATGCCGCTTAGCCCAATACGCTATCTGAAATAGGAGCGACGTAAATTGAACAAATGTGATAGAATTTCGCTGTATTCTTAAATTAACCATAATATAAAATGATCTAATCAGGTCACTGATTGCCCTATCATAGAAGTTTAATAGTGCATTTTACTCGCCACTCCACGCGCTTTAGGATGCCGCCTAGCCCAGTACGCTATCCGGAATAGGAGCGACGTAAATTGAACAAATGTGATAGTATTTTGCTGAATTCTTAAATTAACCATAATATAAAATGATCTAATCGGGTCTCTGTTTGCCCTACCCTAGAAGCTTAATAGTGCATTGTACTCGCCATTTCATGCGCTTTGAGATGCCGCTTAACCCAATACGCTATCTGAAATAGGAGCAACGAAAGTTGAACAAATGTGATAGAATTTCGCTGAATTATTTTATTAACCAGAATGTAAAATGATCTAATCGGGTCTCTGTTCGCCCTAGCCTGGAAGTTTAATAGTGCATTTCACTCGTCATTTCATGCGCTTTGAGATGCCGCTAAGCCCAATAAGCTATCTGTAATAGGAGCGACGTAAATTTTACAAATGTGATAGAATTTCGTTGAATTCTTATATTAACCAAAATATAAAATGATCTAATCGGGTCTCTGATTGCCCTATCATAGAAGTTTAATAGTGCATTTTACTCGCCATTCCACGCGCTTTAAGATGCTGCCTAGCCCAGTACGCTATCTGAAATAGGAGCGACGTAAATTGAACAAGTGTGATAGAATTTCGCTGAATTCTTATATTAACAAAAATATAAAATGATCTAATCGGGTCTCTGTTTGCATTATCCTAGAAGTTTAGTATTGCATTTTACTCGCCATTTCATGCGCTTTGAGATGCCGCTTAGCCCAATACGCTATCTGAAATAGGAGCGACGTAAATTGAACAAATGTGATAGAATTTCGCTGTATTCTTAAATTAACTATAATATAAAATGATCTAATCAGGTCACTGATTGCCCTATCATAGAAGTTGAATAGTGCATTTTACTCGCCACTCCACGCGCTTTAGGATGCCGCCTAGCCCAGTACGCTATCCGAAATAGGAGCGACGTAAATTGAACAAATGTGATAGTATTTTGCTGAATTCTTAAATTAACCATAATATAAAATGATCTAATCGGGTCTCTGTTTGCCCTACCCTAGAAGTTTAATAGTGCATTTTAGTCGCCATTTCATGCGCTTTGAGATGCCGCTTAACCCCAATACGCTATCTGAAATAGGAGCAACGAAAGTTGAACAAATGTGATAGAATTTCGCAGAATTCTTATATTAACCAAAACATAAAATGATCTAATCTGGTCTATGTTCGCCCTAGCCTAGAAGTTTAATAGTGCATTTTACTCGCAATTTCATGCGCTTTGAGGTGCCGCTTAACCCAATACGCTATCTGCAATAGGAGCGACGTAAATTGAACAAACATGATAGAATTTTGCTGAATTCTTAAATTAACCATAGTACAAAATGATCTAATCGGGTCTCTGTTTGCCCTACCCTAGAAGTTTAATAGTGCATTTTGCTCGCCATTTCATGTGCTTTGAGATGCCGCTTAGCCCAATACGCTATCTGAAATAGGAGCGACGTAAATTGAACAAATGTGATAGAATTTCGCTGAATTCTTAAATTAACGATAATATAAAATGATCTAATCGGGTCACCGATTGCCCTATCATAGAAGTTTAATAGTGCATTTTAGTCGCCATTCCACGCGCATTAAGATGCCGGCCAGCCCAGTACGCTATCTGAAATAGGAGCGACGTAATTTGAAGAAATGTGATAGAATTAGGCTGAATTCTTATATTAACCGTAATATAAAATGATCTAATCGGGTCTCTGTTTGCCCTACCCTAGAAGTTTAATAGTGCATTTTGCTCGCCATTTCATGCGCTTTGAGATGCCGCTTAGCCCAATACGCTATCTGAAATAGGAGCGACGTAAATTGAACAAATGTGATAGAATATCGCTGAATTCTTAAATTAACTATAATATAAAATGATCTAATCGGGTCACAGATTGCCCTACCCTAGAAGTTTAATAGTGCATTTTACTCGCGATTTCATGCGCTTTGAGATGCCGCATAGCCCAATACGCTATCGGAAATATGAGCGACGTAAATTGAACAAATGTGATAGAATTTCGCTGAATTCTTATATTAACAAAAATATAAAATGATCTGATCGGGTCTCTGTTTGCATTATCCTAGAAGTTTAGTATTGCATTTTACTCGCCATTTCATGCGCTTTGAGATGCCGCTTAGCCCAATACGCTATCTGAAATAGGAGCGACGTAAATTGAACAAATGTGATAGAATTTCGCTGAATTCTTAAATTAACTATAATATAAAATGATCTAATCAGGTCACTGATTGCCCTATCATAGAAGTTTAATAGTGCATTTTACTCGCCATTCCACGCGCTTAAGATGCCGGCCAGCCCAGTACGCTATCTGAAATAGGAGCGACGTAATTTGAAGAAATGTGATAGAATTACGCTGAATTCTTATATTAACCGTAATATAAAATGATCTAATCGGGTCTCTGTTTGCTCTACCCTGGAAGTTTAATAGTCCATTTTATTCGCCATTCCATGCGCTTTGAGATGGCGGTTAGCCCAATACGCTAACTGAAATAGGAGCGACGTAAATAGAACAAATGTGATAGGATTTCCCTGAAATCTTATATTAAACAAAATATAAAATGATCTAATCGGGTCTCT
>CAKAJE020001341.1:0-47205 GCA_916610135.2 Macropis europaea
CAATTTCAGATAGCGTATTGGGCTAGGCGGCACCTCAAAGCGCACGAAATGACGAGTAAAATGCACTATTAAACTTCTATGATAGGGCAATCAGGGACCCGAATAGATCGTATTACATTATGGTTAATACAAGAATTCTGCGTAATTCTATCACATTTGTTCAATTTACTTTGCTCCTATTTCAGATAGCGTATTTGGATAGACGGCATCTTAAAGCGCATGAAATGTCGAGCAAAATGCACCACTAACTTTCGAGGATAGGGTAATCAGAGACCCGATTAGGTCATCTTATATTATGATTATTATAAGAATTCAGCGAAATTCTATCACATTTGTTCAATTTATGTCGCTCCTATTTCAGATAGTCTATTGGGCTAAGCGGCCTCTTAACGCGAATGAAATGTCGAGTAAAATGCACTATTAAACATCTAGGGTCGGGCAAACAGAGAGCCGATTAGATCATTTTATATTATGGTTAATTTAAGAATGCAGCGTAATTCTATCACGTTTGTTAAATTTACGTCGCTCATACTTCAGATAGCGTATTGTGCTAAGCGGCATCTTAAAGCGCATAAAACGTCGAGTAAAATGCACCACTAAACTTCTAGTATAGGGCAATCAGAGACCCGATTAGATCATTTTACATTATGGTTAATACAAGAATTCTGCGTAATTCTATCACATTTGTTCAATTTACTTTGCTCCTATTTCAGATAGCGTATTTGGATAGACGGCATCTTAAAGCGTATGAAATTTCGAGCAAAATGCACCCCTAACCTTCGAGGATAGGGCAATCAGAGACCCGATTGGGTCATCTTATATTATGATTATTATAAGAATTCGGCCAAATTCTATCAAATTTGTTCAATTTACGTCGCTCCTATTTCAGATAGCTTATTGGGCTAAGCGTCACCTTAAAGCGCATGAAATGACGAGGAAAATGCACTATTAAACTTCTACGATAGGGCAATCGGAGACTCGATTAGATCATTTTATATTATTGTTAAAATACGAATTCAGCGAGACTCTATCACATTTGTTCAATTTATGACGCTCCTATTTCTGATACCGTATTGGGCTAAGCGGCATCTTAAAGCGCATGAAATGTCGAGTAAAATGCACTATTAAACTTCTATGATAGGGCAATCAGAGACCCGATTAGATCATTTTAAATTACGGTTAAGATAAGTATTCTGCGTAATTCTGTCACATTTGTTCAATTTACGACGCTCCTATTTCATATAGCATATTGGGCCATGCGGCATCTTAAAGGGCGTGGAATGACGAGTGAAATGCACTTCTAACCTTCTATGATAGGGCAATCAGAGACCCGAGTAGATCATCTTATATTATGGTTAATTTAAGAATTCGTCGTAACTCTATCACATTTGGTCAATTTACGTAGCTCCTATTTCAGATAGCGTATTGGGCTAGGCGGCACCTCAAAGCGCACGAAATGACGACTCAAATGCACTATTCAACTTCTATGATAGGGCAATCAGGGACCCGAATAGATCATATTACATTATGGTTAATACAAGAATTCTGCGTAATTCTATCACATTTGTTCAATTTACTTTGCTCCTATTTCAGATAGCGTATTTGGATAGACGGCATCTTAAAGCGCATGAAATGTCGAGCAAAATGCACCACTAACTTTCGAGGATAGGGTAATCAGAGACCCGATTAGGTCATCCTATATTATGATTATTATAAGAATTCAGCGAAATTCTATCACATTTGTTCAATTTATGTCGCTCCTATTTCAGATAGTCTATTGGGCTAAGCGGCCTCTTAACGCGAATGAAATGTCGAGTAAAATGCACTATTAAACATCTAGGGTCGGGCAAACAGAGAGCCGATTAGATCATTTTATATTATGGTTAATTTAAGAATGCAGCGTAATTCTATCACGTTTGTTAAATTTACGTCGCTCATACTTCAGATAGCGTATTGTGCTAAGCGGCATCTTAAAGCGCATAAAACGTCGAGTAAAATGCACCACTAAACTTCTAGTATAGGGCAATCAGAGACCCGATTAGATCATATTACATTATGGTTATTACAAGAATTCTGCGTAATTCTATCACATTTGTTCAATTTACTTTGCTCCTATTTCAGATAGCGTATTTGGATAGACGGCATCTTAAAGCGCATGAAATTTCGAGCAAAATGCACCCCTAACCTTCGAGGATAGGGCAATCAGAGACCCGATTAGGTCATCTTATATTATGATTATTATAAGAATTCAGCCAAATTCTATCAAATTTGTTCAATTTACGTCGCTCCTATGTCAGATAGCTTATTGGGCTAAGCGGCACCTTAAAGCGCATGAAATGACGAGGAAAATGCACTATTAAACTTCTACGATAGGGCAATCGGAGACTCGATTAGATCATTTTATATTATTGTTAAAATACGAATTCAGCGAGACTCTATCACATTTGTTCAATTTATGACGCTCCTATTTCTGATACCGTATTGGGCTAAGCGGCATCTTAAAGCGCATGAAATGTCGAGTAAAATGCACTATTAAACTTCTATGATAGGGCAATCAGAGACCCGATTAGATCATTTTAAATTACGGTTAAGATAAGTATTCTGCGTAATTCTGTCACATTTGTTCAATTTACGACGCTCCTATTTCAGATAGCGTATTTGGAGAGGCGGCATCTTAAAGCGCATGAAATATCGAGTAAAATGCACTACTAAACTTCTCGGATAGGGCAATCAAAGACCCGATTAGGTCATCTTATATTATGATTAATATAAGAATTCAGCGTTATTCTATCACATTTGTTCAATTTACGTCGCTCCTATTTCAGATAGCATACTGGGCTAGACCGCATCTTAAAGCGCGTGGAATGACGAGTAAAATGCACTATTAAACTTCTATGATATGGCAATCAGAGACCCGATTAGATCATTTTATATTATTGTTAATATAAAAATGCAGAGTAATTTTATCACATTTGTTCAATTTACGTGGCTCCTATTTCAGATAGCGTATTGGGCTAGGCGGCACTTTAAAGCGCATGAATTGACGAGTAAAATGCACTATTAAACTTCTATGATAGGGCAATCAGAGACCCGATTAGTACATCTTATATTATGATGAATATAAAAATTCAGTGTATTTCTATCACATTTGTTCAATTTACGTCGCACCTATTTCAGATAGCGTATTGGACTAGGCGGCACCTTACAGCGCATGAAGTGACGAGTAAAGTGCACTATTAAACTTCTATGATAGGGCAATCAGAGACCCGAATAGATCGTTTTATATTATTCTTAATTTACGAATTCAAAGAAACTCTATCACACTTGTTCAATTTACGTAGCTCCAATTTCAGACAGCGTATTGGGCTAGGCGGCACTTTAAAGCGCATGAAATGACGAGTAAAGTGCACTATTAACCTTATATGATAGGGCAATCAGAGACCCGATTAGATCATTTTATAGTTTGGTTAATATAAGAATTCAGCGAAATTCTATCACATTTGTTCAACTTACGTCGCTCCTATTTCAGATAGCGTATTGGGCTAAGCGGCATCTCAAAGCGCATGAAATGGCGAGTAAAATGCACTACTAAACTTCTAGGATAAGGCAAACAGAGACCCGATTAGATCATTTTATGTTAAGGTTAATTTAAGAATTCAGCGAAATTCTATCACATTTGTTCAACTTACGTCGCTCCTATTTCAGATAGCGTATTGGGCTAAGCGGCATCTCAAAGCGCATGAAATGGCGAGTAAAATGCACTACTAAACTTCTAGGATAAGGCAAACAGAGACCCGATTAGATCATTTTAAATTACGGTTAATATAAGAATTCAGCGTAATTCTATCACATTTGTTCAACTTACGTCGCTCCTAATGCAGATAGCGTACTGGGCTAGGCGGCATCTTAAAGCGCGTGGAATGGCGAGTGAAATGCACTACTAAACTTCTATGGTAGGGCAATCAGAGACCCGATTACATCATTTTATATTTTGGTTAATATAAGATTTCAGGGAAATTCTATCACATTTGTTCAATTTACGTCGCTCCTATTTCAGATAGCGTATTGGGCTAAGCGGCATCTCAAAGCGCAGGAAATGGCGAATAAAATGCACTATTAAGCTTCTAGGCCAGGGCGAACAGAGACCCGATTAGATCATTTTACATTATGGTTAATAAAAAAATTCAGCGAAATTCTATCACATTTGTGCAATTTACATCGGTCCTATTTCAGATAGCGTATCAGGCTAAGCGGCATCTCAAAGCGCATGAAATGACGAGTAAAATGCACTATTAAACTTCTAGGGTAGGGCAAACAGAGACACGATTAGATCATTTTATATTTTGTTTTATATAAGATTTCAGGGAAATTCTATCACATTTGTTCAATTTACGTCGTTCCAATTTCGGATATCGTACTGGGCTAGGCGGCATCTTAAAGCGCGCGGAATGGCCAGTAAAATGCTCTATTAAACTTCTATGAAAGGGCAATCAGAGTCCCTATTAGATCATTTTATATTTGGTTAATATAAGGATTCAGCAAAAATCTACACAGTTGTTCAACTTACGTCGCTCGTATTTCAGATAGCTTATTGGGCTAAGCGGCATCTCAAAGCGCATGAAATGACGAGTGAAATGCACTATTAAACTTCTAGGGTAGGGCGAACAGAGACCCGATTAGATCATTTTACATTAAGATTGATAAAAGAATTCAGCGAAATTCTGTCACATTTGTTCAATTTACATCTCTCCTATTTCAGATAGCGTATTGGGCTAAGCGGCATCTCAAAGCGCATGAAATGGCGAATAAAATGCACTATTAAACTTCTAGGCTAGGGCGAACAGAGACCCGATTAGATCATTTTACATTATGGTTAATAAAAGAATTCAGCGAAATTCTATCGCAGTTGTTCAATTTACATCTCTCCTATTTCAGATAACGTATTGGGCTAAGAGGCATCTCAAAGCGCATGAAATGACGAGTACAATGCACTATTAAACTTCTAGGGTAGGGCAAACAGAGACCCGATTAGATCATTTTATATTAAGGTTAATTTAAGAATTCAGCGAAATTCTATCATATTTGTTCAATTTACGTCGCTCCCATTTCAGATAGCGTATTGGGCTAAGCGGCATCTCAAAGCGCATGAAATGGCGAGTAAAATGTACTACTAAACTTCTAGGATAAGGCAAACAGAGACCCGATTAGATCATTTTAAATTACGGTTAATATAAGAATGCAGCGTAATTCTATCACATTTGTTCAATTTACGTCGCTCCTACTTCAGATAGCGTATTGGGCTAAGCGGTATTTCAGAGCGCTTGAAATGGCGAATGAAATACACTATTAAACTTCTAGGCTAGGGCGAACAGAGACCCGATTAGATCATTTCACATTATGGTTAATAAAAGAATTCAGCGAAATTCTATCACATTTGTTCTACTTAGGTCGCTCCTATTCCAGATAGCGTGTTGGGCTAAGCGGCATCTCAAAGCGGATGAAATGGCGAGTAAAATGCAATATTAACCTTCTAGGGTAGCGCAAACAGAGACCCGATTAGATCATTTTATATTATGGTTCATTTAAGAATTCAGCAAAATTCTATTACATTTGTTCAATTTACGTCATTCCTATTTCAGGTAGCGTACTGGGCTAGGCGGCACCTTAAAGCGCGTGGAATGGCGAGTAAAATGCACTATTAAACTTCTAGGGTAGGGCGAACAGAGACCCGATTAGATCATTTTACATTAAGGTGATTATAAGAGTCCAGGGAAATTCTATCACATTTGTTCAATTTACGTCCCTCCTATTTCAGATAGCGTATTGGGCAAAGCGGCATCTCAAAGCGCATGAAATGACGAGTAAAATGCACTATTAAACTTCCAGGGTAGGGCAAACAGAGACCCGATTAGATCATTTTATATTATGGTTAATTTAAGAATTCAGCAAAATTCTATCACATTTCTTCAATTTACGTCGCTCCTATTTCAGGTAGCGTACTGTGCTAGGCGGCATCTTAAAGCGCGTGGAATGGCGAGTAAAATGCACTATTAAACTTCTATGATAGGGCAATCAGAGACCCGATTAGATCATTTTATATTATTGTGAAAATACGAATTCAGCGAGACTCTATCACATTTGTTCAATTTATGACGCTCCTATTTCTGATACCGTATTGGGCTAAGCGGCATCTTAAAGCGCATGAAATGTCGAGTAAAATGCACTATTAAACTTCTATGATAGGGCAATCAGAGACCCGATTAGATCATTTTAAATTACGGTTAAGATAAGTATTCTGCGTAATTCTGTCACATTTGTTCAATTTACGACGCTCCTATTTCAGATAGCGTATTTGGAGAGGCGGCATCTTAAAGCGCATGAAATATCGAGAAAAATGCACTACTAAACTTCTCGGATAGGGCAATCAAAGACCCGATTAGGTCATCTTATATTATGATTAATATAAGAATTCAGCGTTATTCTATCACATTTGTTCAATTTACGTCGCTCCTATTTCAAATAGCATACTGGGCTAGACCGCATCTTAAAGCGCGTGGAATGACGAGTAAAATGCACTACTAAACATCTAGGATAGGTCAATCAGAGACCAGGTTAGGTCATCTTATATTATGGCGAATTTAAGTATTCAGCGATATTCTATCACATTCGTTCAATTTACGTCGCTCCTATTTCAGACAGCGTATTGGGCTAGGCGGCATCTTAAAGCGCGTGGAATGACGTGTAAAATGCACTACTAACCTTCTATGATAGGGCAATCAGAGACCCGACTACATCATTTTATATTATGGTTAATATAAGAATTCATCGAAAATCTATCACATTTGTTCAATTTACGTCGCTCCTATTTCAGGCAGCGTATTGGGCAAAGCAGTATCTCAAAACGCATGAAATGGCGAGTAAAACGTACTATTAAACTTTTAGGGTAGGCCGAACAGAGACCCGATTAGATCATTTTATATTTTGGTTAATATAAGAATTCAGCAAAATTCTACCACATTTGTTCAATTTTGTCGCTCCTATTTCAGATAGCGTATTGGGCAAAGCGGCATCTCAAAGCACATGAAATGGCGAGTAAAACGAACTATCAAACTTCTAGGGTACGGCGAACAGAGACCTGATTAGATCATTTTACATTATGGTTAATATAAGAATTCAGCGAAATTCTATCACATTTGTTCAATTTACGTCGCTCCTATTTCAGACAGCGTATTGGACTAAGCGGCATCACAAAGCGCATGAAATGGCGAGTAAAATGCACTATTAAACTTCTAGGGTGGGGCGAACAGAGAACCGATTATTTCATTTTATATTATGGTTAATTTAAGAATTCAGCGAAATTCTATCACATTTGTTCAATTTACGTCGCACCCATTTCAGATAGCGTATTGGTCTAGCGGCCTCTCAAAGTGTATGAATTGGCGAGTAAAATGCACTATTAAACTTCTAGGGTAAGGCAAACAGAGACCCGATTAGATCATTTTATATTACGGTTAGTATAAGAATGCAGCGTAATTCTAGCACAATTGTTCAATTTACGTCGCTCCTATTACAGATAGCGTATTGTGCTAAGCGGCATCTCAGAGCGCATGAAATTGCGAGTAAAATGCACTATTAAACTTCTAGGGTAGGGCGAACAGAGACCCGATTAGATCATTTTATATTTTGGTTAATATAAGAATTCAGCGTAATTCTAGCACAATTGATCAATTTACGTCGCTCCTATTTCAGATAGCGTACTGAGCTAGGCGGTATCTTCAAGTGCGTGGAATGGCGAGTAAAATGCACTATTAACCTTATATGATAGGGCAATCAGAGACCCGCTTAGATCATTTTATAGTTTGGTTAATATAAGAATTCAGCGAAATTCTATCACATTTGTTCAATTTGCGTCGCTCCTATTTCAGGTAGCGTATTGGGCAAAGCGGCATCTCAAAGCGCATGAAATGGTGAGTAAAACGCACTATTAAACTTCTAGGGTAGGGCAAACAGAGACCCGAATAGATCATTTTATATTATGGTTAATATAAGAATTCAGCGAAATTATATCACATTTGTACAATTTACGTCGCTCGTATTTCAGATAGCGTTTTGGGCTAAGCGGCACCTCAAAGCGCATGAAATGGCGAGTGAAACGCACTATTAAACTTCTAGGGTAGGGCGAACAGAGACCCGATTAGATCATTTTATATTAAGGTTAATATACGAATTCAGCGAAATTCGATCACATTCGTTCAATTTACGTAGCTCCAATTGGAGATAGCGTATTGGGCTAGGCGGCATCTTAAAGGGCGTGGAATGACGGGTAAAATGCACTACTAACCTTCTATGATAGGGTAATCAGAGACTCGATTAGATCATTTTATATTATTGTTAATATAAGAATTCAGAGTAATTTTATCACATTCGCTCAATCTTCGTCGCCCCTTTTTCAGATAGCATATTTGGCTAGGTGGCATCTTAAAGCGCATGAAATGTCGAGTAAAATTCACTATTAAACTTCTAGGATAGGGCAATCAGAGACTCGATTAGATCATTTTATATTCTGATTAATGTAAGAATTCCGCGAAATTCTATCACATTTGCTCAATTTACGTCGCTCCTATTTCAGATAGCGTATTGGGGTAGGTGGCATGTTAAAGCGCATGAAATGACGAGTAAAATGCACTATTAAACTTCTATGATAGGGAAATCGGAGACCCGACTAGATCATTTTATATTCTGGTTAAGTTAAGAATTCCGCGAAATTCTATCACATTTGTTCAATTTACGCCGCTCCTATGTCAGATAGCGTGTGGGGCTAAGCGGCACCTTAAAGCGCATGAAATGACCAGTAAAATGCACTATTAAACTTCTAGGGTAAGGCAAACAGCGACCCGATTAGATCATTTTATAGTACGGTTAATATAAGAATTCAGCGTAATTCTATCACATTTGTTCAACTTACGTCGCTCCAATTTCAGGTAGCGTATTGGGCAAAGCGGCATCTCAAAGCACATGAAATGGAGAGGAAAATGCACTATTAAACTTCCAGGGTAGGGCGAACAGAGACCCGATTAGATCATTTCATATTATGGTTAGTTTAAGAATTTAGCAAAATTCTATCACATTTGTTCAATTTACGTCGATCTTATTTCAGATATCGTACTGGGCTAGGCGGCATCTTAAAGCGCGTGGAATGGCGGGTAAAATGCTCTATTAACCTTCTATGATAGGGCAATCAGAGACCAGATTAGATCATTTTATATTTTGGTTAATATAAGATTTCAGCGAAATTCTATCACATTTGTTCAATTTACGTCGCTCCTATTTCAGACAGCGCATTGGGCTAAGCGGCATCTCAAAGCGCATGAAATGGAGAGTAAAATGCACTATTAACCATCTATGATAGGGCAATCAGAGACCCGATTAGATCATTTTATATTATGGTTAATTTAAGAGTTCAGCGAAATTCTATCACATTTGTTAATTAACGTCGCTCCCACTTCAGATAGCGTATTGGGCTAAGCGGCATCTCAAAGCGCATGAAATGACGAGTGAAATGCACTATTAAACTTCTAGGGTAGGACGAACAGAGACCCGATTAGATCATTTTACATTATGGTTAATTTAAGAATTTCGCAAAATTCTATCACATTTGTTAATTTACGTCGCTCCCATTTCAGATAGCGTATTGGGCTAAGCGGCATCTCACAGCGCATGAAATGACGAGTAAAATGCACTATTAAACTTCTAGGGTGGAACGAACAGAGACCCGATTAGATCATTTTACATTATGGTTAATATAAGAATTCAGCGAAATTCTATCACATTTGTTCAATGTACGTCGCTCCTATTTCAGATAGCGTACTGAGCTAGGCGGCGTTTTCAAGTGCGTGGAATGGCGAGTAAAATGCACTATTAACCTTCTATGATAGGGCAATCAGAGACCCGATTAGATCATTTTATAGTTTGGTTAATATAAGAATTCAGCGAAATTATATCACATTTGTTCAATTTACGTCGCTCCTATTTCAGATAGCGTTTTGGGCTAAGCGGCATCTCGAAGCGCATGAAATGACGAGTAAAATGCACTATTAAACTTCTAGGGTAGGGCAAACAGAGACCCGATTACATCATTTTATATTACGGTTAGTATAAGAACTCAGCGTAATTCTATCACAATTGTTCAATTTACGTCGCTGCTATTTCAGATATCCTACTGGGCTAGGTGGCATCTTAAAGCGCGTGGAATGGCGAGTAAAATGCACTATTAACCTTCTATGGCAGGGCAATCAGAGACCCGATTAGATCATTTTATATTTTGGTTAATATAAGAATTCAGCGAAATTCTATCACATTTGTTCAATTTACGTCGCTCCCATTTCAGATAGCGTATTGGGCTAGCGGCCTCTCAAAGTGTATGAAATGATGAGTAAAATGCACTATTAAACTTCTAGGGTAAGGCAAACAGAGACCCGATTAGATCATTTTATATTACGGTTAGTATAAGAATGCTGCGTAATTCTAGCACAATTGTTCAATTTACGTCGCTCCTATTACAGATAGCGTATTGTGCTAAGCGGCATCTCAGAGCGCATGAAATTGCGAGTAAAATGCACTATTAAACTTCTTGGGTAGGGCGAACAGAGACCCGATTAGATCATTTTATATTATGGTTAATTTAAGAATTCAGCAAAATTCTATCACATTTGTTCAATTTACGTCGCTCCTATTTCAGATAGCGTATTGCGCAAAGCAGTATCTCAAAACGCATGAAATGGCGAGTAAAACGCACTATTAAACTTTTAGGGTAGGGCGAACAGAGACCCGATAAGATCATTTTATATTTTGGTTAATATAAGAATTCAGCGAAATTCTATCACATTTGTTCAATTTACGTCGCTCCTATTTCAGGTAGCGTATTGGGCAAAGCGGCATCTCAAAGCGCATGAAATGGCGAGTAAAACGCACTATTAAACTTCTAGGGTAGGGCAAACAGAGACCCGATTAGATCATTTTATATTATGGTTAATATCAGGATTCAGCGAAATTCTATCACATTTGTTCAATTTACGTCGCTCCTATTTCAGACAGCGTATTGGGCTAAGCGGCATCACAAAGCGCATGAAGTGACGAGAGAAATGCACTGTTAAACTTCTAGGGTAGGGCGAACAGAGACCCGATTAGATCATTTTATATTATGGTTAATTTAAGAATTCAGCAAAATTCTATCACATTTGTTCAATTTACGTCGCTCCTATTTCAGATAGCGTATTGGGCTAAGCGGTATCTCAAAGCACATGAAATAGCGAGTAAAACGCACTATTAAACTTCTTGGGTAGGGCGAACAGAGACCCGATTAGATCAATTTATATTATGGTTAATTTAAGAATTCAGCAAAATTCTATCACATTTGTTCAATTTTGTCGCTCCTATTTCAGATAGCGTATTGGGCTAAGCGGTATCTCAAAGCACATGAAATAGCGAGTAAAACGCACTAGTAAACTTCTAGGGTAGGGGGAACAGAGACCCGATTAGATCATTTTATATTTTGGTTAATATAAGAATTCAGCGTAATTCTATCACATTTGTTCAATTTACGTCGCTCCTATTTCAGATAGCGTACAGAGCTAGGCGGTATCTTCAAGTGCGTGGAATGGCGAGTAAAATGCACTATTAACCTTATATGATAGGGCAATCAGAGACCCGATTAGATCATTTTATAGTTTGGTTAATATAAGATTTCAGCGAAATTCTATCACATTTGTTCAATTTGCGTCGCTCCTATTTCAGGTAGCGTATTGGGCAAAGCGGCATCTCAAAGCGCATGAAATGGTGAGTAAAATGAACTACTAAACTTCTCGGATAGGGCAATCAGAGACCCGATTAGATCATTTTATATTATCGTTAATATAAGAATTCAGCGAAATTCTATCACATTTGTTCAATTTACGTCACTCCTATTTCAGATAGCGTATTAGGATAAGCGGCGCCTTAAAGCGAATGAAATGACGAGTAAAATGCACTATTAAACTTCTATGATAGGGCAATCAGAGACCCGAATAGATCGTAGTATATTATGGTTAATATAAGAATTCTGCGTAATTCTATCACGTTTGTTCAATTTACGTAGCTCCAATTTCAGATAGCGTATTGGGCTAGGCGGCACCTCAAAGCGCACGAAATGACGAGTAAAATGCACTATTTAACTTCTATGATAGGGCAATCAGGGACCCGAATAGATCGTATTACATTATGGTTAATACAAGAATTCTGCGTAATTCTATCACATTTGTTCAATTTACTTTGCTCCTATTTCAGATAGCGTATTTGGATAGACGGCATCTTAAAGTGCATGAAATGTCGAGCAAAATGCACCACTAACTTTCGAGGATAGGGTAATCAGAGACCCGATTAGGTCATCCTATATTATGATTATTATAAGAATTCAGCGAAATTCTATCACATTTGTTCAATTTATGTCGCTCCTATTTCAGATAGTCTATTGGGCTAAGCGGCCTCTTAACGCGAATGAAATGTCTAGTAAAATGCACTATTAAACATCTAGGGTCGGGCAAACAGAGAGCCGATTAGATCATTTTATATTATGGTTAATTTAAGAATGCAGCGTAATTCTATCACGTTTGTTAAATTTACGTCGCTCATACTTCAGATAGCGTATTGTGCTACGCGGCATCTTAAAGCGCATAAAACGTCGAGTAAAATGCACCACTAAACTTCTAGTATAGGGCAATCAGAGACCCGATTAGATCATTTTACATTATGGTTAATACAAGAATTCTGCGTAATTCTATCACATTTGTTCAATTTACTTTGCTCCTATTTCAGATAGCGTATTTGGATAGACGGCATCTTAAAGCGCATGAAATTTCGAGCAAAATGCACCCCTAACCTTCGAGGATAGGGCAATCAGAGACCCGATTGGGTCATCTTATATTATGATTATTATAAGAATTCGGCCAAATTCTATCAAATTTGTTCAATTTACGTCGCTCCTATGTCAGATAGCTTATTGGGCTAAGCGGCACCTTAAAGCGCATGAAATGACGAGGAAAATGCACTATTAAACTTCTACGATAGGGCAATCGGAGACTCGATTAGATCATTTTATATTATTGTTAAAATACGAATTCAGCGAGACTCTATCACATTTGTTCAATTTATGACGCTCCTATTTCTGATACCGTATTGGGCTAAGCGGCATCTTAAAGCGCATGAAATGTCGAGTAAAATGCACTATTAAACTTCTATGATAGGGCAATCAGAGACCCGATTAGATCATTTTAAATTACGGTTAAGATAAGTATTCTGCGTAATTCTGTCACATTTGTTCAATTTACGACGCTCCTATTTCAGATAGCGTATTTGGAGAGGCGGCATCTTAAAGCGCATGAAATATCGAGTAAAATGCACTACTAAACTTCTCGGATAGGGCAATCAAAGACCCGATTAGGTCATCTTATATTATGATTAATATAAGAATTCAGCGTTATTCTATCACATTTGTTCAATTTACGTCGCTCCTATTTCAGATAGCATACTGGGATAGACCGCATCTTAAAGCGCGTGGAATGACGAGTAAAATGCACTATTAAACTTCTATGATATGGCAATCAGAGACCCGATTAGATCATTTTATATTATTGTTAATATAAAAATGCAGAGTAATTTTATCACATTTGTTCAATTTACGTCGCTCCTATTTCAGATAGCGTATTGGGCTAGGCGGCACTTTAAAGCGCATGAATTGACGAGTAAAATGCACTATTAAACTTCTATGATAGGGCAATCAGAGACCCGATTAGTACATCTTATATTATGATGAATATAAAAATTCAGTGTATTTCTATCACATTTGTTCAATTTACGTCGCACCTATTTCAGATAGCGTATTGGACTAGGCGGCACCTTACAGCGCATGAAGTGACGAGTAAAGTGCACTATTAAACTTCTATGATAGGGCAATCAGAGACCCGAATAGATCGTTTTATATTATTCTTAATTTACGAATTCAAAGAAACTCTATCACACTTGTTCAATTTACGTAGCTCCAATTTCAGACAGCGTATTGGGCTAGGCGGCACTTTAAAGCGCATGAAATGACGAGTAAAGTGCACTATTAAACTTCTATGGTAGGGCAATCAGAGACCCGAATAGATCAAATTATATTATGGTTAATATAAGAATTCTGCGTAATTCTATCACATTTGTTCAATCCACGTCACTCCTACTTCAAATAGCGTATTGGGGTAAGCGGCATCTTAAAGCGAATGAAATGACGAGTAAAATGCACTACCAAGCTCCTAGGATAGGGCAATCAGAGTCCCAATTAGATCATCTTATATTATTGCTAATTTAAGAATTCATCGTAACTCTATCACATTTGTCCAATTCACGTCGCTCCTACACCAGATATCGTATTGAGCTAGGCGGCATCTTATGGCACAAGAAGTGGCGAATAAAATGCATTACTGTCCTTCTCGGATACGGCCATCAGAGACCCAATTAAATCATTTTATATTATGGTTAATATAAGAATTCAGCCTAATTCTATCACACTTGTTCAATTTACGCATCTCCAATTTCAGATAGCCTATTGGACTAGGAAGCACCTTAAAGCGCATGAAATGTCGAGAAAATGCACTATTAAACTTCTATGATAGGGCAATCAGAGACCCGAATAGATCATATTATATTGTGGTTAATATAAGAATTCTGCGTAATTCTATCACATTTGTTCAATTTCCATCGCTCCTACTTGAGATAGCGTATTGGGCTAAGCGGCATCTTAAAGCGAATGAAATGTCTTGTAAAATGCACTATTAAACGTCTAGGGTGGGGCAAACGGTGAGCCGATTAGATCATTTTATATTATGATTAATTTAAGAATGCAGCGTAATTCTATCACACTTGTTCAATTTACGTCGCCCCTATTTCAGATAGCGTACTGTGCTAAGCGGTATCTCAAAGCGAATGAAATGGCGAGTAAAATGCACTGTTAAACTTCTATGATAGGGCAATCAGAGACCCGATTAGATCATTTTAAATTATGGTTAATATAAGAATCCTGTGTAATTCTATCACATTTGTTCAATTTACGACGCTCCTATTTCAGATAGCGTATTGGGCTATACGGCACCTTAAAGCGCATGAAATGGCGAGTAAAATGCACTAGTAAACATCTATGATAGGGTAAACAGAGACACCATTAGATCATTTTATATTATTGTTAATATAAGAATTCGTCGTAACTCTATCACATTTGTTCAATTTACGTCGCTCCTATTTCAGATAGCGTATTGGGCTAGGGGGCACCTTAAAGCGCACGAACTGTCGAGTAAAATGTACTATTAAATTTCTAGGGTAGGGCAAACAAAGACCCGATTAGATCATTTTATATTAAGGTTAATATACGAATTCAGCGAAATTCGATCACATTCGTTCAATTTACGTAGCTCCAATTGGAGATAGCGGATTGGGCTAGACGGCACCTTAAAGGGCATGAAATAACGAGTAAAATGCACTATTAAACTTCTATGATAGGGCAATCAGAGACCCGAATAGATAATTTTAAATTGTGGTTAATATAAGAATTCGTCGTAACTCTATAACATTTGTTCAATTTACGTCGCTCCTATTTCAGATAGCGTATTGGGCTAGGGGGCACCTTAAAGCGCACGAACTGTCGAGTAAAATGTACGATTAAAGTTCTAGGGTAGGGCAAACAAAGACCCGATTAGATCATTTCACATTATGGTTAATATAAGAATTCAGCGAAATTCTATCACATTTGTTCAATTTACGTCGCTCCTATTTCAGATAGCGTATTGGGCTAAGCGGTAGCTCAAAGCACATGAAATAGCGAGTAAAACGCACTATTAAACTTCTAGGGTAGGGCGAACAGAGACCCGATTAGATCATTTTATATTTTGGTTAATATAAGAATTCAGCGTAATTCTATCACATTTGTTCAATTTACGTCGCTCCTATTTCAGATAGCGTACTGAGCTAGGCGGTATCTTCAAGTGCGTGGAATGGCGAGTAAAATGCACTATTAACCTTATATGATAGGGCAATCAGGGACCCGATTAGATTATTTTATAGTTTGGTTAATATAAGAATTCAGCGAAATTCTATCACATTTGTTCAATTTGCGTCGCTCCTATTTCAGGTAGCGTACTGAGCTAGGCGGTATCTTCAAGTGCGTGGAATGGCGAGTAAAATGCACTATTAACCTTATATGATAGGGCAATCAGAGACCCGATTAGATCATTTTATAGTTTGGTTAATATAAGAATTCAGCGAAATTCTATCACATTTGTTCAATTTGCGTCGCTCCTATTTCAGGTAGCGTGTTGGGCAAAGCGGCATCTGAAAGCGCATGAAATGGCGAGTAAAACGCACTATTAAACTTTTAGGGTAGGGCAAACAGAGACCCGAATAGATCATTTTATATTATGGTTAATATAAGAATTCAGCGAAATTATATCACATTTGTACAATTTACGTCGCTCGTATTTCAGATAGCGTTTTGGGCTAAGCGGCACCACAAAGCGCATGAAATGGCGAGTGAAACGCACTATTAAACTTCTAGGGTAGGGCGAACAGAGACCCGATTAGATCATGTTATATTTTGGTTAATATAAGAATTCAGCGTAATTCTATCACATTTGTTCAATTTACGTCGCTCCTATTTCAGATAGCGTACTGAGCTAGGCGGTATCTTCAAGTGCGTGGAATGGCGAGTAAAATGCACTATTAACCTTATATGATAGGGCAATCAGAGACCCGATTAGATCATTTTATAGTTTGGTTAATATAAGAATTCAGCGAAATTCTATCACATTTGTTCAACTTACGTCGCTCCTATTTCAGATAGCGTATTGGGCTAAGCGGCATCTCAAAGCGCATGAAATGGCGAGTAAGATGCACTACTAAACTTCTAGGATAAGGCAAACAGAGACCCGATTAGATCATTTTATATTAAGGTTAATTTAAGAATTCAGCGAAATTCTATCACATTTGTTCAACTTACGTCGCTCCTATTTCAGATAGCGTATTGGGCTAAGCGGCATCTCAAAGCGCATGAAATGGCGAGTAAAATGCACTACTAAACTTCTAGGATAAGGCAAACAGAGACCCGATTAGATCATTTTAAATTACGGTTAATATAAGAATTCAGCGTAATTCTATCACATTTGTTCAACTTACGTCGCTCCTAATGCAGATAGCGTACTGGGCTAGGCGGCATCTTAAAGCGCGTGGAATGGCGAGTGAAATGCACTACTAAACTTCTATGGTAGGGCAATCAGAGACCCGATTACATCATTTTATATTTTGGTTAATATAAGATTTCAGGGAAATTCTATCACATTTGTTCAATTTACGTCGCTCCTATTTCAGATAGCGTATTGGGCTAAGCGGCATCTCAAAGCGCAGGAAATGGCGAATAAAATGCACTATTAAGCTTCTAGGCCAGGGCGAACAGAGACCCGATTAGATCATTTTACATTATGGTTAATAAAAAAATTCAGCGAAATTCTATCACATTTGTGCAATTTACATCGGTCCTATTTCAGATAGCGTATCAGGCTAAGCGGCATCTCAAAGCGCATGAAATGACGAGTAAAATGCACTATTAAACTTCTAGGGTAGGGCAAACAGAGACACGATTAGATCATTTTATATTTTGTTTTATATAAGATTTCAGGGAAATTCTATCACATTTGTTCAATTTACGTCGTTCCAATTTCGGATATCGTACTGGGCTAGGCGGCATCTTAAAGCGCGCGGAATGGCCAGTAAAATGCTCTATTAAACTTCTATGAAAGGGCAATCAGAGTCCCTATTAGATCATTTTATATTTGGTTAATATAAGGATTCAGCAAAAATCTACACAGTTGTTCAACTTACGTCGCTCGTATTTCAGATAGCTTATTGGGCTAAGCGGCATCTCAAAGCGCATGAAATGGCGAATAAAATGCACTATTAAACTTCTAGGCTAGGGCGAACAGAGACCCGATTAGATCATTTTACATTATGGTTAATAAAAGAATTCAGCGAAATTCTATCGCAGTTGTTCAATTTACATCTCTCCTATTTCAGATAACGTATTGGGCTAAGAGGCATCTCAAAGCGCATGAAATGACGAGTACAATGCACTATTAAACTTCTAGGGTAGGGCAAACAGAGACCCGATTAGATCATTTTATATTAAGGTTAATTTAAGAATTCAGCGAAATTCTATCATATTTGTTCAATTTACGTCGCTCCTATTTCAGATAGCGTATTGGGCTAAGCGGCATCTCAAAGCGCATGAAATGGCGAGTAAAATGTACTACTAAACTTCTAGGATAAGGCAAACAGAGACCCGATTAGATCATTTTAAATTACGGTTAATATAAGAATGCAGCGTAATTCTATCACATTTGTTCAATTTACGTCGCTCCTACTTCAGATAGCGTATTGGGCTAAGCGGTATTTCAGAGCGCTTGAAATGGCGAATGAAATACACTATTAAACTTCTAGGCTAGGGCGAACAGAGACCCGATTAGATCATTTCACATTATGGTTAATAAAAGAATTCAGCGAAATTCTATCACATTTGTTCTACTTAGGTCGCTCCAATTCCAGATAGCGTATTGGGCTAAGCGGCATCTCAAAGCGGATGAAATGGCGAGTAAAATGCAATATTAACCTTCTAGGGTAGCGCAAACAGAGACCCGATTAGATCATTTTATATTATGGTTAATTTAAGAATTCAGCAAAATTCTATTACATTTGTTCAATTTACGTCATTCCTATTTCAGGTAGCGTACTGGGCTAGGCGGCACCTTAAAGCGCGTGGAATGGCGAGTAAAATGCACTATTAAACTTCTAGGGTAGGGCGAACAGAGACCCGATTAGATCATTTTACATTAAGGTGATTATAAGAGTCCAGGGAAATTCTATCACATTTGTTCAATTTACGTCCCTCCTATTTCAGATAGCGTATTGGGCAAAGCGGCATCTCAAAGCGCATGAAATGACGAGTAAAATGCACTATTAAACTTCCAGGGTAGGGCAAACAGAGACCCGATTAGATCATTTTATATTATGGTTAATTTAAGAATTCAGCAAAATTCTATCACATTTCTTCAATTTACGTCGCTCCTATTTCAGGTAGCGTACTGTGCTAGGCGGCATCTTAAAGCGCGTGGAATGGCGAGTAAAATGCACTATTAAACTTCTATGATAGGGCAATCAGAGACCCGATTAGATCATTTTATATTTTGGTTAATATAAGAATTCGCCGAAATTCTATCACATTTGTTCAATTTTCGTCGCTCCAATTTCAGATAGCGTATTGGGCTAAGCGGCACCTCAAAGCGCATGAAAAGGCGAGTAAAGTGCACTATTATACTTCTAGGGTAGGGCAAACAGAGACCCGATAAGATCATTTTATATTACGGTTAATATATGAATTCAGCGAAATTCTATCACATTTGTTCAATTAACGTCGCTCCTCTTTCAGAAAGCGTATTGGGCTAAGCGGCACCTTAAAGCGCATGAAATGTCGAGTAAAATGCATTATTAAACTTCTTTGATAGGGCAAGCAGAGACCCGAATAGATCGTAATATATTATGGTTAATATAAGAATTCTGCGTAATTCTATCACATTTGTTCAATTTATGTCCCTCCTATTTCAGATAGCGTATTGGGCGAGGCGGCATCTTACAGCGCATGAAATTACGAGTAAAATGCACTACTAAACTTCTCGGATAGGGCAATCACAGTCCCGACAAGGTCATTTTAAATTATGGTTACTATAAGAATTCTGCGTAATTCTATCACATTTGTTCAATTTACATCGCTCCTCTTTCAGAAAGCGTATTGGGCGACGCGGCATCTTAAAGCGCATGAAATGTCGAGTAAAATGCACTATTAAACTTCTATGAAAGGGCAATCAGAGACCCGAATGGATCGTATTATATTATGGTTAATATAAGAATTCTGCGTAATTCTATCACATTTGTTCAATTTATGTCGCTCCTATTTCAGATAGCGTATTGGGTTAGACGGCACCTTACAGCACATGAAATGACGAGTAAAATGCACTATTAAACTTCTACGATAGGTCAATCAGAGACCCGATTAGATCATTTTGTATTATTGTTAATATAAGAATTCAACGTAATTTTATCACATTTGTTCAATTTATGTCGCTCCTATTTCAGATAGCGTATAGGTCTAGGCGGCACCTTAAAGCGCATGATGTGACTAGTAAAATCCACTACTAAACCTCTATGATAGGGCAATCAGAGTCCCGAATAGATCGTATTATATTATGGTTAATATAAGGATTCAGCGTAATTTTATCACATTTGTTCAATTTACGTCGCCCCTATTTCAGATAGCGTACTGGGCTAGGCGGCACCTTAAAGCGCATGAAATGGCGAGTGAAATGCACTATTAAACTTCTATGATAGGGCAATCAGAGACCCGCATATATATCATATTCTATTATGGTTAACATAAGAATTCAGTAAAATTCAATCACATTTGTTCACTTCACGTCGCTCCTATTTCAGATAGCGTATTGGGCTAGGCGGCACCCTAAAGCGCATGAAATGACGAGTAAAATGCACTATTAAACTTCTATGATAGCGCAATCAGAGTCCCGAGTAGATCATTTTAAATTATGGTTAATATAAGAATTCGTGCGTAATTCTATCACATTTGTTCAATTTACGACGCTCCTATTTCAGATAACATATTGGGTGATTCGGCATCTTAAAGCGCATGAAATGTCGAGTAAAATGCACTACTAAACTTCTCGGAAAGGGCAATCAGAGATACGATTAGGTCATTTTAAATTATGGTTAATGTAACAATTCTGCGTAATTCTATCACATTTGTTCAATTTACGTCGCTCCCATTTCAGATAGCGCATTGGGCTAAGCGGCACCTTAAAGCGCATGGCATGATGAGTAAAATGCAGTACTAAACTTCTTTGATAGGGCAATCAGAGACCCGAATAGATCACCTTAAATTATGGTTAATATAAGAATTCTTGCGTAATTCTATCACATTTGTTCAATTTACGTCGCTCCTATTTCAGATAGCATATTGGGCTAAGCGGCATCTTAAAGCGCATGAAATTACTAGTAAAATGCACTACTAAACTTCTCGGATAGGGCAATCACAGACCCGACAAGGTCATTTTAAATTATGGTTAATATAAGAATTCTGCGTAATTCTATCACATTTATTCAATTTACATAGCTCCCATTTCAGATAGCGCATTGGGCTAAGCGGCACCTTAAAGCGCATGGAATGACGAGTAAAATGCAGTACTAAACTTCTGTGACACGGCAATCAGAGACCCGATTAGATCATCTTAAATTATGGTTAATATAAGAATTCTGTGTAATTCTATCACATTTGTTCAATTTATGTCGCTCCTATTTCAGATAGCGTATTGGGCTAGGCGGCACCTTAAAGCGCATGATGTGACGAGTAAAATCCAGTATTAAACTTCTATGATAGGGCAATCAGAGACCAGAATAGATCATATTATATTATGGTTAATATAAGAATTCAGCGTAATTTTATCACATTTGTTCAATTTACGTCGCTCCTATTTCAGATAGCGTATTGGGCTAGGCGGCACCTTAAAGCACATGAAAGGACGAGTAAAATGCACTATTAAACTTCTATGATAGGGCAATCAGAGACCCGAATACATCGTATTATATTATGGTTAATATAAGAATTCAGCAAAATTCTATCACATTTGTTCAATGTACGTCGCTCCTATTTCAGATAGCGTATTGGGCTAGGCGGCACCTTAAAGCGCATGAAATGACGACAAAAATGCACTATTAAACTTCTATGATAGGGCAATCAGAAACCAGAATAGATCGTATTACATTATGTTTAATATAAGAATTCTGCGTAATTCTATCACATTTGTTCAATTTATGTCTCTCCTATTTCAGATAGCGTATTGGGCTAGGCGGCTCCTTAAAGCGCACGAAATGACGAGTAAAATGCACTATTAAACTTCTATGATAGGGCAATCAGAGACCCGAATAGATCATATTATATTATGTTTAATACAAGAATTCAGCAAAATTCTATCACATTTGTTCAATTTACGTCGCTCCTATTTCAGATAGCGTATTGGGTTAGGCGGCACCTTAAAGCACATGAAAGGACGAGTAAAATGCACTATTAAACTTCTATGATAGGGCAATCAGAGACCCGAATACATCGTATTATATTATGGTTAATATAAGAATTCTTGCGTATTTCTATCACATTTGTTCAATTTACGTCGTTCCTATTTCAGATAGCGTATTGGGCGATTCGGCATCTTAAAGCGCATGAAATGACGAGTAAAATGCACTTTTATACTTCTATGATAGGGCAATCAGAGACCCGAATACATCGTATTATATTATGGTTAATATAAGAATTCAGCAAAATTCTATCACATTTGTTCAATTTACGTCGCTCCTACTTCAGATAGCGTATTGGGCTAGGCGGCACCTTAAAGCGCATGAAATGACGACTAAAATGCACTATTAAACTTCTATGATAGGGCAATCAGAAACCAGAATAGATCGTATTATATTATGGTTAATATAAGAATTCTGCGTAATTCTATCACATTTGTTCAATTTATGTCGCTATTATTTCAGATAGCGTATTGGGCTAGGCGGCTCGTTAAAGCGCATGAAATGACGAGTAACATGCACTATTAAACTTCTATGATCGGGCAATCAGAGAACCGGATAGATCGTATAATATTATGTTTAAGATAAGAATTCTGCGTAATTCTATCACACTTGTTCAATTTACTTCGCTCCCATTTCAAATAGCGTTTTGGACTAGGCGGCATCTTAAAGCGCATGAAATGTCGAGTAAAATGCACTATTAAACTTCTAGGGTAGGGAAAACAGAGACCCGATTATATCATTTTATATTATGGTTAATATAAGAATTCTGCGTACTTCTATCACATTTGTTCAATTTGTGTCGCTCCTATTTCAGATAGCGTATTGGACTAGGCGGCACCTCAAAGCGCATGAAATGACGAGTAAAATGCACTATTAAACTTCTATGATAGGGCAATCAGAAACCCGGATAGATCGTATTATATTATGTTTAATATAGGAATTCTGCGTAATTCTATCACATTTGTTCAATTTATGTCGCTCCTATTTCAGATAGCGTATTGGGCCAAGCGGCACCTTAAAGCGCATTAAATGACGAGTAACATGCACTATTAAACTTCTATGATAGGGCAATCAGAGACCCGAATAGATCGTATTATATTATGGTTAATATAAGAATTCTGCGTAATTCTATCACATTTGTTCAATTTATGTCGCTCATATTTCAGATAGCGTATAGGGCGAGGCGGCATCTTACAGCGCATGAAATTACGAGTAAAATGCACTACCAAACTTCTCGGATAGGGCAATCACAGACCCGACAAGGTCATTTTAAATTATGATTACTATAAGAATTCTGCGTAATTCTATCACATTTGTTCAATTTACATCGCTCCTATTTCAGAAAGCGTATTTGGCGAGGCGGCATCTTAAAGCGCATGAAATGCCGAGTAAAATGCACTACTAAACTCCTCTGACAGGGCAATCAGAGACCCGATTAGGTCATCTTATATTATGGTTAATATAAGAATTCAGCGTAATTCTATCACACTTGTTCAAATTACGTCGCTCCTATTTCAGATAGTATATTGGGCTATGCGGCATCTTAAAGCGCGTGGAATGACGAGTAAAATGCACTCCTAACCTTCTATGATAGGGCAATCAGAGACGCGGATGGAGCGTATTATATTATGATTAATGTAAGAATTCTGCGTAATTCTATCACATTTGTTCAATTTACGTCGCCCCTATTTCAGATAGCGTATTGGGCTGGGTGGCATCTTAAAGCGCATGAAATGTCGAGTAAAATGCACTATTAAACTTCTATGATAGGGCAATCAGAGACCCGGATAGATCGTATTATATTATGTTTAATATAAGAATTCTGCGTGCTTCTATCACATTTGTTCAATTTCTGTCGCTCCTATTTCAGATAGCGTATTGGACTAGGCGATACCTTAAAGCGCATGAAATGTCGAGTAAAATGCACTAGTAAACTTCTATGACAGTGCAATCAGAGACCCGATTAGATCATTTTGTATTATTGTTAATATAAGAATTCAACGTAATTTTATCACATTTGTTCAATTTATGTCGCTCCTATTTCAGATAGCGTATTGGGCTAGGCGGCACCTTAAAGCGCATGATGTGACGTGTAAAATCCACTATTAAACCTCTATGATAGGGCAATCAGAGACCCGAATAGATCGTATTATATTATGGTTAATACAAGAATTCAGCGTAATTTTATCACATTTGTTCAATTTACGTCGCCCCTATTTCAGATAGCGTACTGGGCTAGGCGGCACCTTAAAGCGCATGAAATGGCGAGTGAAATGCACTATTAAACTTCTATGATAGGGCAATCAGAGACCCGAATACATCGTATTATATTATGGTTAATATAAGAATTCTTTCGTAATTCTATCACATTTGTTCAATTTACGTCGCTCCTATTTCAGGTAGCGTATTTGTCGATTCGGCATCTTAAAGCGCATGAAATGACGAGTAAAATGCACTGCTAAACTTCTCGGATAGGGCAATCAGAGATACGATTAGGTCATTTTAAATTATGGTAAATATAAGAATTCTGTGTAATTCTATCACATTTGTTCAATTTACGTCGCCCCTATTTCAGATAGCTTATTGGGCTAGGTGGCATCTTAAAGCGCTTGAAATGTCGAGTAAAATGCACTATTAAACTTCTATGATAGGGCAATCAGAGACCCGATTAGATCATTTTATATTATGGTTAATATAAGAATTCTGCGTAATTCTATCACATTCGTTCAATTTATATCGCTCCTATTTTAGATAGCGTATTGGGCTGTGTGGCATCTTAAAGCGCATGAAATGTCGAGTAAAATACACTATTAAACATGTAGGGTAGGGTAAACGGAGAGCCGATGAGATCATTTTATATTTTGATTAATTTAAGAATTCAGCGTAATTCTACCACATTTGTCCAATTTACGTCGCCACTATTTCAGATAGCGTATTGGGCTAGCCGGCATCTTAAAGCCTGTGGAATGACGTGTAAAATGCACTACTAACCTTCTATGATAGGGCAATCAGAGACGTGATTAGATCATTTATATTATTGCGCATATAAGAATTCTGCGTAATTCTATCACATTTGTTCAAATTACGTCGCTCCAATTTCAGATAGCATATTGGGCTGGGCGGTACCTGAAAGCGCATGAAATGACGAGTAAAATGCACTATTAAACTTCTATGATAGGGACATCAGAGATCGGATTAGATCATTTTATATTATGGTTAATATAAGAATTCAGCGTAATTCTATCACGTTTGTTCAATTTACGTCGCTCCTATTTCAGATAGGGTATTGGTATAAGCGGCATGTTAGTGGGCACGATATGTCGAGTAAAATGTACTACTAAACTTCTAGGATAGGGCAATCGGAGACCCGATTATATCATTTTATATTATTCTTAATATAAGAATTTACCGTCATTTTATCACATTTTTTAATTTACGTCTCACCTATTTCAGATAGCGTATTGGGCTAGGTGGCAACATAATGCGCATGAGATGTCGAGTCAAATTCACTACTAAACTTCTTGGATAGGGCAATCAGAGACCCGATTATGTCCTTTTTTATTATTGTTAATATAAGAATTCTGCGTAATTCTATCACATTTGTTCAATTTATGTCGCTCCTATTTCAGATAGCGTATTGGGCTAAGTGGCATCTTAAAGCGCATGAAATGGCGAATAAAATGCCCTACTATCCTTCTCGGATACGGCCATCAGAGACCCAATTAGATCATTTTATATTATGGTTAATATAAGAATTCAGCGCAATTCTGTCACATTTGTTCAATTTAAGTAGCTGCTATTTCAGATAGTATATTGGTCTAGGCGGCATCTTAAAGCGCGTGGAATGACGAGTAAAATGCACTAATAACCTTCTATGATAGGGCAATCAGAGACCCGATTAGACCATTTTATGTTATGGTTAATATAAGAATTCTGTATAATTCTATCACATTTGTCCAATTTACGTCGCTCCTAATTCAGATAGCGTATTGGGCTAGGCGCCACCTTAAAGCGCATGAATTGGCGAGTACAATGCACTATTAAACTTCTAGGGTAAGGCAAACAGAGACTCGATTACATCATTTTATATTATGGTTAATTTAAGAATTCAGCAACATTCTATCACATTTGTTCAATTTACGTCGCTTCTATTTCAGATAGCGTATTGGGCTAAGCGGCATCTCAAAGCGCATGAAATGGCGTGTAAAATGCACTATTAAACTTCTAGGGTAGGGCAAACACAGACCCGATCAGATCATTTTATATTATGGTTAATTTAAGAATTAAGCGAAATTCTATCACATTTGTTCAATTTACGTCGCTCCTATTTCTGATAGCGTATTGGGCGAGGCGGCAGCATAAAGCGCGTAGAATGACGAGTAAAATGAACTACTAACCATCTGTGATAGGGCAATCAAAGACCCGATTAGATCAATCAATATTATGGTTAATATAAGAATTCTGCGTAATTATATCACATTTCTTCAATTTATGACGCTACTATTTCAGTTAGCGTATTGCGCTCGGCGGCACCTTAAAGTGCATGAAATGACGAGTAAAATGCACTATTAAACTTCTATGATAGGGCAATCAGAGACCCGAATAGGTCGTATTATATTATGGTTATTAAAAGAATTCTGCGTAATTCTATCACATTTGTTCAATTTACGTCGCTCCTATTCCAGATAGCGTATTGGGCTAGGCCGCACCTTAAAGCGCATGAAATGACGAGTAAAATGCACTATTAAACTGCTAGGGTAGGGAAAACAGAGACCCGATTAGATCATTTTATATTATGGTTAATATAAGAATTCTGCGTAATTCTATCACATTTCGTCAATTTACGTCGCTCCTATTTCAGATAGCGCATTGGGCTATGCGGCACCTTAAAGCGCATGAAATGACGAGTAAATGCACTATCATGCTTCTATGATAGGGCAATCAGAGAACCGAATAGATCATATTATATTATGGTTAATATAAGAATGCTGCGTAATTCTATCAAATTTGTTTAATTAACGTCGCTCCTACTACAGATAGCGTATTGGGCTAAGCGGCATCTTAAAGCGCATGAAATGTCGAGTAAAATGCACTATTAAACTTCTAGGGTAGGCCAAACAGAGAGCCGATTAGATCATTTTATATTACGGTTAATATAAGAATTCTGCGGAATTCTATCCCATTTGTTCAATTTAAGTAGCTGCTATTTCAGATAGTATATTGGTCTAGGCGGCATCTTAAAGCGCGTGGAATGACGAGTAAAATGCACTACTAACCTTCTATGATAGGGCAATGAGAGACCCGATTAGATCATTTTATATTATGGTTAATATAAGAATGCAGAGTAATTGAACCACATTTGCTGAATTTACGTCGCTCCTATTTCAGATAGTTTATTGGGCTAAGCGGGACCTTAAAGCGCATGAAATGACGAGTAAAATGCACCATTAAACTTCTATGATAGGGCAATCAGAGACCCGATTAGATCATTTTATATAATTGTTAATATAAGAATTCTGAGTAATTTTATCACATTTGTTCAATTTGCGTCGCTCCTATTTCAGATAGCGTATTGGGCTAAGCGGCACCTTAAAGCGCATGAAATGACGAGTAAAATGCACTATTAAAATTCTAGGCTAGGGCAAACAGAGACCCGATTAGATCATTTTATATTATGGTTAATATAAGAATTCTGCGTAATTCTATCACGTTTGTTCAATTTACGTCGCTTCTACTTCAGGTAGCGTATTGGGCTAAGCGGAATCTTAAAGCGCACGAAATGTCGAGTAAAACGCACTGCTAACCTTCTATGATAGGGCAATCAGAGACCCGATTAGATCATTTTATATTATTGTTAATATAAGAATTCAACGTAATTTTATCACATTTGTTCAATTTACGCCGCTCCTATTTCAGATAGCGTATTGGGCTAAGCGGCATCTTAAAGCGCATGAAATGTCGAGTAAAATGCACTACTAAACTTCTAGGATAGGGCAGTCAGAGACCCTATTAGATCATCTTATATTATGATTAATATAAGAATTCAGTGTAATTCTATCACATTCGTTCAATTTACGTCGCTCCAATTTCAGGTGGCGTATTGGGCTTAGCGGCATCTTAAAGCGCACGAAATGTCGAGTATAATGCACTAATGACCTTCTCTGACTGGGCAATCAGAGACCCAATTATATCATTTTATATTATGGTTAATATAAGAATTCTGCGTAACTCTGTCACATTTGTTCAATTTACGTCGCCCCAATTTCAGATAGCGTATTGGGCTAGGTTGCATCATAAAGCGCATGAAATGTCGAGTAAAATGCACTATTAAACTTCTATGATAGGACAATCAGAGACCCGATTAGATCATTTTATATTATGGTTAATTTATGAATTCAGCGAAACTCTATCACACTTGTTAAATTTACGTCGCCCCAATTTCAGATAGCGTATTGGGCTAGGTTGCATCATAAAGCGCATGAAATTACGAGTAAAATGCACTATTAAAATTCTATGGTAGGGCAATCAGAGACCCGATTAGATCATTTAATATTATTGTTAATATAAGAATTCAACGTAATTTTATCACATTTGTTCAATTTACGTCGCTCCTATTTCAGATAGCGTATTGAGCTAAGCGGCATCTTCAAGCGCATGAAATGTCGAGTAAAATGCACTACTAAACTTCTAGGATAGGGCAGTCAGAGACCCTATTAGATCATCTTATATTATGATTAATATAAGAATTCAGTGTAATTCTATCACATTCGTTCAATTTACGTCGCTCCAATTTCAGGTGGCGTATTGGGCTTAGCGGCATCTTAAAGCGCACGAAATGTCGAGTATAATGCACTACTAACCTTCTATGACTGGGCAATCAGAGACCCGATTATATCATTTTATATTATGGTTAATATAAGAATTCAGCGAAATTCTATCACATTTGTTCAATTTACGTCGCGCCTATTTCAGGTAGCGTATTGGGCTAGGCGGCACATTAAAGCGCATGAAATGACGAGTAAAATGCACTACTAAGCTTCCATGATAGGGCAATCAGAGACTCGAATAGATCATATTATATTATGGTTAATATAAGAATTCTGCGTAATTTCATCACATTTGTTCAATTTACGTCGCCCCTAATTCAGATAGCGTATTGAGCTAGGCGGCATCTTAAAGCGCATGAAATGTCGAGTAAAATGCATTGTTAAACTTCTAGGGTAGGGCAATCTGAGACACGATTAGATCATTTTATATTATTGTTAATATAAGAATTCTGCGTAATTCTATCACGTTTGTTCAATTTACGTCGCTCCTACTTCAGGTAGCGTATTGGGCTAAGCGGCATCTTAAAGCGCACGAAATGTCGATTAAAATGCACTACTAACCTTCTATGATAGGGCAATCAGAGACCCGTTTATATCATTTTATATTATGGTTAATACAAGAATTCAGCGAAACTCTATCACATTTGTTCAATTTACGTCGCTCCTATTTCAGATAGCGTATTGTGCTAAGCGGCACCTTAAAGCGCATGAAATTTCGTGTAAAATGAACTATTAAACTTCTATGATAGGGCAATCAGAGACCCGATTTGATCATTTTATATTATTGTTAATATAAGAATTCACCGTACTTTTTTCACATTTGTTCAATTTACGTTGCCCGTATTTCAGATAGCGTATTGGGCTATGCGGCATCATAAAGCGCATGAAATTTCGAGTAAAATGCACTACTAAACATCTAGGATAGAGCAACCAGAGACCCGATTAGATCATCTTATATTATGATTAATATAAGAATTCAGCGTAATTCTATCACGTTTGTTCTATTTCCGTCGCTCCTAACTCAGATAGCGTATTGGGATAAGCGGCAGCTTAACGCGCATGAAATGCCGAGCAAAATGCACTATTAAACTTCTATGATAGGGCAATCAGAGACCCGAGTAGATCATATTATATTATGGTTAATATAAGAATTCTGCGTAATTCTATCACGTTTGCTCAATTTACGTAGCTGCAATTTCAGATAGCGTATTGGGCTAGGCGGCACCTTAAAGCGCATGGAATGACGAGTAAAACGCACTATCAAACTTCTATGATAGGGCAATCAGAGACGCGATTAGATCATTTTATATTATGGTTAATTTAAGAATTCAGCGAAACATTATTACACTTGTTCAATTTACGTAGCTCCAATTTCAGATAGCGTTTTGGGCTAGGCGGCACCTTAAAGCGCCTGAAATGACGAGTAAAATGCACTATTAAGCTTCTGTGATAGGGCAATCAGAGACCCGAGTAGATCATATTATATTATGGTTAATATAAGAATTCTGCGTAATTCTATCACGTTTGCTCAATTTACGTACCTCCAATTTCAGATTGCGTATTGGGCTGTGTGGCATCTTAAAGCGCATGAGATGCCCAGCAAAATCCACTATTAAACTTCTATGATAGGGCGATCAGAGACCCGATTAGATCATTTTATATTATGGTTAATTTAAGAATTCAGCGAAACTTTATAACACTTGTTCAATTTACGTAGCTCCAATTTCAGATAGCGTATTGGGCTAGGCGGCACCTTAAAGCGAATGAAATGACGAGTAAAATGCGCTATTAACCTTCTCGGATAGGGCAATCGGAGACCAGATTAGATCATTTTATATTATGGTTAATATAAGAATGCAGCGTATTTGAACCACATTTGCTCAATTTACGTCGCTCCTATTTCAGATAGCGTATTGGGCTAAGCGGGACCTTAAAGCGCATGAAATGACGAGTAAAATGCACTATCAAACTTCTATGATAGGGCAATCAGGGACCCGATTAGATCATTTCATATTATTGTTAATATAAGAATTCAACGTAATTTTATCCCATTTGTTCAATTTACGTCGCCCCTATTACAGATAGCGTATTGGACTGGGTGGCATCTTAAAGCGCATGAAATGTCGAGTAAAATGCACTATTAAACTGCTAGGGTAGTGCAAACAGAGACCCTATTATATCATTTTATATTATGGTTAATTTAAGAATTCAGCGAAACTCTAACACACTTGTTCAATTTACGTAGCTCCAATTCCAGTTAGCGTATTGGGCTAGGCGGCACCTTGAAGCGCATGGAATGACGAGTAAAATGCACTACTAAACTTCTAGGATAGGGCAATCAGAGACCAGATTAGATCATCTTATATTATGATTAATATAAGAATTCAGTGTAATTCTATCACATTTGTTCAATTTACGACGCTCCTATTTCAGATAGCGTATTGGGCTAAACGGCCCCTTGAAGAGCATGAAATGGCGAGCAAAATGCACTATTAAACTTCTATGACAGGGCAATCAGAGACACGATTAGATCATTTTATATTATTGTTAATACAAGAATTCAACGTAATTTTATCACATTTGTTCAATTTATGTCGCTCCTACTTCAGATAGCGTATTGGGCTAGGCGGCAGCTTAAAGCGCATGAAATGACGAGTAAAATGCACTACTAACCATCTATGATAGGGCAATCAGAGACCCGATTAGACCATTTCATATTATTGTTATTATAAGAATGTAGCGTAATTTTATCACATTCGTTCAATTTACGGCGCCCCTATTTCAGATAGCGTATTGGGCTAGGTGGCATCTTAAAGCGCATCAAATGTCGAGTAAAATGCACTTTTAAAGTTCTAGGGTAGGGCAAACAGAGACCAGATTAGAACATTTTATATTATGTTTAATATAAGAATTCTGCGTAATTTTATCACGTTTGTTCAATTTACGTAGCTCCAATTTCAGAAAGCGTATTGGGCTAGGCGGCACCTTAAAGCGCACGAAATGACGAGTAAAATGCACTACTAACCATCTATGATAGGGCAATCAGAGACCCGATTAGATCATTTTATATTATGTTTAATATAAGAATTCTGCGTAATTCTATCACATTTGTTCAATTTACGACGCTCTTATTTCAGATAGTATATTGGACGAGGCGGCATCTTAAAGCGCATGAAATGTCGAGTAAAATGCACTATTAAACTTCTTTGACAGGGCAATCAAAGACCCAAATAGATCATTTTATATTATTGTAAATATAAGAATTCAACGTAGTTTTGTCACATTTGTTCAATTTACGTCGCTCCTATATTAGATAGCGTATTGGGCCAAGTGGTATCTTAAAGCGCATGAAATGTTGAGTAAAATGCACTACTAAACTTCTAGGATAGGGCAATCCGAAACCCGATTTTATCATCTTACATTATGATTAATATAAGAATTCAGTGTAATTCTATCACATTTGTTCAATTGACGTCGCTCCTATTTCAGATAGCGTATTGGGCTAGGCGGCACCTTAAAGTGCATGAAATGACGAGTAAAATGCACGATTGAACTTCTATGATAGGGCAATCAGAGAGCCGAATAGATCATATTACATTATGGTTGATATAAGAATTCTGCGTAATTCTATCACATTTGTTCAATTTACGTCGCTCCTATTTCAGATAGCGTACTGGGCTATGCGTCAATTTAAAGCGCATGAAATGACGAGTAAAATGCACTATTAAACTTCTATGATAGAGCAATCGGAGACACGATTAGATCATTTTATATTATTGTTAATATAAGAATGCGGCGTAATTTTATCACACTTGTTCAATTTACGACGCTCCTATTTCAGATAGTGTATTGGGCTTTGCTGCATCTTAAAGCGCATGAAATGTCGAGTAAAATGCACTACTAAACTTCTAGGATGCGACAACCAGAGACCCAATTAGATCAACTCATATTATGGTTAATTTAAGAATTCAGCGAAACTCTATCACATTTGTTCGATTTACGTAGCTCCAATTTCAGATTGCGTATTGGTCTAGGCGGCACCTTAGAGCGTATGAAATGACGAGTAAAATGCACTGTTACACATCTAGGGTAGGGCAAACGGAGACCCGATTAGATCATTTTATATTATGGTTAATATAAGAATTCCGGGTAATTCTATCACATTTGTTCAATTTACGACGCTCCTATTTCAGATAGTTTATTGGGCTCGGTGGCATCTTAAAGCGCGTGGAATGTCGAGTAAAGTGCACTATTAGACTTCTAGGCTAGGGCAAACAGAGACCGATTAGATCATTTTATATTATGGTTAATATAAGTATTCAGCGAAATTCTATCACATTTGTTCAATTTACGACGCTCCTATTTCAGATAGCGTATTGGGCCAGGCGGCATCTTCAAATGCATGACATGTCGAGTAAAATGCACTACTAAACTTCTCGGATAGGGCATTCAGAGACCCGATTAGGTCATCTTATATTATGCTTAATATAAGAATTCAGCGAAATTCTATCACATTTGTTCAATTTACGTCGCTCGTATTTCAGATAGCGTATTAGGCTAAGCTCCGCCTTAAAGCGCGTGAAATGACGAGTAAAATGCACTGTTAAACTTCAATGATAGGGCAACCAGAGACCCGATTAGATCATTTTATATTATTGTTAATATAAGAATTCAACGTAATTTTATCACATTTGTTCAATTTACGTCGCCCCTATTTCAGATAACGTATTGGGCCAGGTGGCATCTTAAAGTGCATGAAATGTCGAGTGAAATGCACTATTAAACTTCAATGACAGGGCAACCAGAGACCCGAATAGATCGTATTATATTATGGTTAGTATGAGTATTCTGCGTAATTCTATCACATTTGTTCAATTTACGTCGCCCATATTTCAGAGAGCGTATTGGGCTAGGTGGCATCTTAAAGCGAATGAAATGTCGAGTAAAATGTGCTATTAAACTTCTAGGGTAGGGCAAACAGAATCCCGATTAGATCATTTTATATTATGTTCAATATAAGAATTCTGCGTAATTCTATCACATTTGTTCAATTTACGTAGCTCCAATTTCAGATAGCGGACTGGGCTAGACGGCACCGTAAAGCGCATGAAATGATGAGCAAAATGCACTATTAAACTTCTAGGGTAGGGCAAACCGTGAGCCGATAAGATCATTTTATATTATGGTTAATTTAAGAATTCAGCGAACCTCTATCACACTTGTTCAATTTATGTAGCGCCAATTTCAGATAGCGTATTGGGCTAGACGGCATCTTAAGGCGCATGAAATGTCGAGCAAAATGCACTACTAAACTTCTCGGATAGGGCAATCTGAGACCCGATTAAGTCATCTTATATTATGATTAATATAAGAATGCAGCGTAATTCTATCACATTAGTTCAATTTACGTCGCCCATATTTCAGAGAGCGTATTGGGCTAGGTGGCATCTTAAAGCGAATGAAATGTCGAGTAAAATGTGCTATTAAACTTCTAGGGTAGGGCAAACAGAATCCCGATTAGATCATTTTATATTATGTTCAAAATAAGAATTCTGCGTAATTCTATCACATTTGTTCAATTTACGTAGCTCCAATTTCAGATAGCGGACTGGGCTAGACGGCACCGTAAAGCGCATGTAATGATGAGCAAAATGCACTATTAAACTTCTAGGGTAGGGCAAACCGTGAGCCGATAAGATCATTTTATATTATGGTTAATTTAAGAATTCAGCGAACCTATATCACACTTGTTCAATTTATGTAGCGCCAATTTCAGATAGCGTATTGGGCTAGACGGCATCTTAAGGCGCATGAAATGTCGAGCAAAATGCACTACTAAACTTCTCGGATAGGGCAATCTGAGACCCGATTAAGTCATCTTATATTATGATTAATATAAGAATGCAGCGTAATTCTATCACATTTGTTCAATTTACGACGCTCCTATTTCAGATAGTATATTGGGCTAGGCGGCACCTTAAATGGAATGAAATGGCGAGTAAAATGCACTCTTAAACTTCTATGATAGGGCAATCAGAGACCCGTTTTGATCATTTTATATTATTGTTAATATAAGAATTCAGTGTAATTCTATCACATTTGTTCAATTTACGATGCTCATATTTCGGCTAGCGTATTGGGTTAGGCGGCAGCTTAAGGCGCATGGAATGACGAGTAAAATGTACGATTGAACTTCTATGATAGGGCAATCAGAGACCCGATTAGATCATTTTACATTATGGTTAATAAAAGAATTAAGCGAAATTCTATCACATTTGTTCAATTTACGTCGCCCCTATTTCAGATAGCGTTTTGTGCTAGGTGGCACCTTAAAGCGCATGAAATGTCGAGTAAAATGCACTATTAAACTTCTATGATAGGGCAATCAGGGACCCGATTAGATCATTTTATATTATTGTTAATATAAGAAAGCATCGTAATTCTATCACATTTGTTCAATTTACGTCGCTCCTATTTTAGATAGCGTATTGGGCTAGGCGGCGCCTTAAAACGCATGAAATGACGAGTACAATGCACTATTAAACTTCTATGATAGGGCAATCAGAGACCCGAATACATCGTATTATATTATGGTTAATAAAAGAATTCTGCGTAATTCTATCACGTCTGTTCAATTTACGTAGCTGCAATTTCAGATAGCGTTTTGGACTGGGTGGCATCTTAAAGCGCATGAAATGTCGAGTAAAATGCACTATTAAACTTCTAGGGTAGGGCAAACAGAGACCCGATTAGATCATTTTATATTATGGTTAATATAAGAATTCTGCGTAACTCTATCACATTCGTTCAATTTATGTCGCTCCTATTTCAGATAGCGTATTGGACTTGGCGGCATCTTAAAGCGCATGAAATGTCGAGTAAAATGCACTAGTAAACTTCTATGACAGTGCAATCTGAGACCCGATTAGATCATTTTGTATTATTGTTAATAAAAGAATTCAACGTAATTTTATCACATTTGTTCAATTTATGTCGCTCCTATTTCAGATAGCGTTTTGGACTAGGCGGCATCTTAAAGCGCATGAAATGTCGAGTAAAATGCACTATTAAACTTCTACGGTAGGGCAAACTGAGACCCGATTAGATGATTTTATATTATGGTTAATATAAGAATTCTGCGTAACTCTATCACATTTGTTCAAATTATGTCGCTCCTATTTCAGATAGCGTATTGGGCTAAGCGGCATCTTAAAGCGCATGCAATTACGAGTAAAATACACTACTAAACTTCTCGGATAGGGCAATCACAGACCCGACAAGGTCATTTTAAATTATGGTTAATATAAGAATTCTGCGTAATTCTATCACATTTATTCAATTTACGTCGCTCCTATTTCAGATAGCGTATTGGGCTAGGCGGCACCTTAAAGCGCATGAAATGACGAGTAAAATGCACTTTTAAACTTCTATGATAGGGCAATCAGAGACCCGAATACATCGTATTATATTATGGTTAATATATGAATTCTGCGTAATTCTATCACGTCTGTTCAATTTACGTCGCTCCCATTTCAGATAGCGCATTGGGCTAGACGGCACCTTAAAGCGCATGAAACGTCGAGTAAAATGCACTGCTGAACTTCTGTGACAGGGCAATCAGGGACCCGATTAGATCATCTTAAATTATGGTTAATATATGAATTCTGCGTAATTCTATCACATTTGTTCAATTTACGTCGCCCCTATTTCAGATAGCGTATTGGGCTAGGTGGCATCTTAAAGCGCATGAAATGACGAGTAAAATGCACTATTAAACTTCTATGATACGGCAATCAGAGATCCGATTAGATCATTTTATATTATGGTTAATATAAGAATTCAGCGTAATTCTATCACATTTGTTCAATTTACGTCGCTCCTATTTCAGATAGCGTATTGGTCTAAGTGGCATGTTAATGGGCATGAAATGTCGAGTAAACTGCACTACTAAACTTCTAGGATACGGCAATCGGAGACCCGATTAGATCATTTTATATTATTCATAATATAAGAATTTAGCGTCATTTTATCACATTTTTCAATTTACGTCGCCCCTATTTCAGATAGCGTATAGGGATAGCTGGCAGCTTAAAGCGCATGAAATGTCGAGTAAAATGCACTACTAAATTTCTTGGATAGGGCAATCAGAGACCCGATTAGGTCATCTTATATTATGATTAATATAAGAATTCAGCGAAATTCTATCACATTTGTTCAATTTACGTCGCTCCTTTTTCAGAAAGCGTATTGTGTTAAGCGGCACCTTAAAGCGCATGAAATGACGAGTAAAATGCACTACTGACCTTCTATGATTGGGCAATCAGACACCCGGTTAGATCATTTTAAATTATGGTTAATATTAGAATTCTGCGTAATTCTATCACATTTGTTCAATTTACGTCGCTCCTTATTCAGAAAGCGTGTTGGGTTAAGCGGCATCTTAAAGCGCATGAAATGTTGAGTAAAATGCACTACTAAACATCTAGGATAGGGCAATCCGAGACCCGATTTGATCATCTTATATTATGATTAATATAAGAGTTCAGTGTAATTCTGTCACATTTGTTCAATTGACGTCGCTCCTATTTCAGAAAGCGTATTGGGCGAGCCGGCATCTTAAAGCGCGTGGAATGACGAGTAAAATGCACTCCTAACCTTCTATGATAGGGCAATCAGAGACCCGATTAGATCATTTTATATTATGGTTAATATAAGAATTCAGCGAAATTCTATCATATTTGTTCAATTTACGTCGCTCCTATTTCAGATAGTGTATTGGGCTAAGCGGCATCTTAAAGCGCATGAAATGTCGAGTAAAATGCACTACTAACCTTCTATGATAGGGCAATCAGGGACCCGATTAGATCATTTTATATTATGGATAATATAAGAATTCTGCGTGCTTCTATCACATTTGTTCAATTTGTGTCGCTCCTATTTCAGATAGCGTATTGGACTAGGCGATACCTTAAAGCGCATGAAGTGACGAGTAAAATGCACTATTAAACTTCTAGGATAGGGCAATCAGAGACCCGATTAGATCATTTTATATTATGGTTAATATAAGAATTCAGCAAAATTCTGTCACATTTGTTCAATTTACGTCGCTCCTATTTCAGCCAGCGTATTGGGCTAAGCGGCACCATAAAGCGCATGAAATGACGAGAACAATCCACTATTCAACTTCTATGATAGGGCAATCAGAGACCCGATTAGATCATTTTAAATTATGGTTAATACAAGAATTCTGCGTAATTCTATCACATTTGTTCAATTTACGTCGCTCCTATTTCGGATAACGTATTGTGCTAAGAAGCATCTCAAAGCGCATGGAATAGCGAGCAAAATGCACTATTAAACTTCTAGGATAAGGCAAACGGAGACCCGATTATATCTTTTTATATTACGGTTAGCATAAGAATGCAGCGTAATTCTATCACATTTGTTCAACTTACGTCGCTCCTATTTCAGATAGCGTATCGTGCTACGCGGCACCTCAAAGCGCATGAAATGGCGAGTAAAATGCACTACTAAACTTCTAGGGTAATGCAAATAGAGACCCGATTAGATCATTTTATATTACGGTTAATACAAGACTTCAGCGTAATTCTATCACATTTGTTCAATTTACTTCGCTCCTATTTCAGATAGCGTATTGGGCTAAGCGGCATCTCAAAGCGCATGAAATGGCGAGTAAAATGCACTATCAAACTTCTTGGGTAAGGCAAACAGAGACCTGATTAGATCATTTTATATTGCGCTTAATATACGAATTCAGCGTCATTCTATCACATTTGTTCAATTGACGTCGCTCCTATTTCAGATAGCCTACTGGGCTAGGCGGCATCTCAAAGCGCATGAAATTGCGAGTAAAATGCTCTATTAGCCCTCTAGGGTAGGGCAATCACAGACCCGATTAGATCATTTTATATTATGGTTAATTAAAGAATTCAGCAAAATTCTATGACGTTTGTTCAATTTACGTCGCTCCTATTCCAGATAGCGTATTGGGCTAAGCAGCATCTCAAAGCGCATGAAAGTGCGAGTAAAATGCAGCATTAAACTTCTAGGTTAGGGCGAACGGAGTCCCGATTAGATCATTTTACATTATGGTTAATATAAGAATTCAGCGAAATTCTACCACATTTGTTCAATTTACGGCGCTCCTATTTCAGGTAGCGTATTGGGCTAAGCAGAATCTTAAAGGGCATGAGATGCCGATTAAAATTAACTACTAAACTCCACTGATACGGTAATCAGAGACCCGATTATATCATTTTATATTATTGTTAATATAAGAATTCAGCCTAATTTTATCACATTTGTTTAATTTCTGTAGCTCTAATTTCAGATCGCGTATTGGGATAGGCTGCACCTTAAAGCGCATGAAATGACGAGTAAAATGCAATACTAAACTTCTAGGATAGGGCAATCGGAGACCCGATTGGATCATTTTATATTATTCTTAATATAAGAATTTAGCGTCATTTTATCGCATTTTTCAATTTACGTCGCCCCTATTTCAGATAGCGTATTGGTCTAAGCGGTATGATAATGGGCATGAAATGTTGAGTAAAATGCACTACAAAACTTCTAGTATAGGGCAATCGGAGACCCGATTAGATCATTTTATATTATTCTTAATATAAGAATTCAGCGAAATTCTATCACGTATGTTCAATTTACGTCGCTCCTATTTCAAATAGCGTCTTGGGCTAAGCGGCACCTTAAAGCGCATGAAATGACGAGTAAAATGCACTATTAAACTTCTATGATAGGGCAATCAGAGACCCGATTAGATCATTTTATATTATGGTTAATATAAGAATTATGCGTATTTCTATCACATTTGTTCAATTTACGTATCTCCAATTTGAGATAGCGGATTGGTCTAGACGGCACCTTAAAGCGCATGAAATTACGAGTAAAATGCACTACTAAACTTCTTTGATAGGGCAATCAGAGACCCGATTAGATCATTTTATATTATTGTTAATATAAGAATTCAGCGTAATTTAATCACATTTGTTCAATTTACGTTGCCCCGATTTCAGATAGCGTATTGGGCTATGTGGCATCTTAAAGCGCATGAAATGTCGAGTAAAACGCACTATTAAATTTCTAGGGTAGGGCAAACAGAGGCCCGATTAGATCATTTTATATTATCGTTAATTTCAGAATTCAGCGAAACTCTATCACACTTGTTCAATTTTCGTAGCTCCAATTTCAGATAGCGTATTGGGCTAGGCGGCACCTTAAAGCGCATGAAATGACGTGTAAAATGCCCTATTAAACTTCTATGATAGGGCAATCAGAGACCCGATTAGATCATTTTAACTCATGGTTAATATAAGAATTCAGCAAAATTCTATCACATTTGTTCAATTTACGTCGCTCCTATTTCAGATAGCGTATTGCGCTAGGCGGCACCTTAAAGCGCATGAAATGTCGAGTATGATGCACTATTAAGCTTCTATGTTAGGGCAATCAGTTTCCCGAATAGATCGTATTATATTATTGTCAAATTTAAGAATTCGGCGAAATTCTATCACATTTGTTCAATTTACGTCGCTCCTATTTCAGATAGTGTAATGGGCTAGGCGGCACCTTAAAGCGCATGAAATGGCGAGTAAAATGCGCTATTAAACTTCTATGATACGGCAATCAGAGAACTGAATAGATCGTATTATATTATGCTTAATATAAGAATTCTGCGTAATTCTATCACGTTTGTTCAATTTACGTAGCTCCAATTTCAGATAGCGTATTGGACTAGACGGCATCTTAAAGCGCATGAAATGTCGAGTGAAATGCACTACTAAACTTCTCGGATAGGGCTAACAGAGACCCGATTAGGTCATCTTATATTATGGTTAATATAAGAATTCAGCGAAATTTTATCACATTTGTTCAATTTACGTCGCCCCTATTTCAGATAGCGTATTGGGCTAAGCGGCACCTTAAAGCGCATGAAATGACGAGTAAAATGCACCATTAAACTTCCATGATAGGGCAATCAGAGACCCGAATTGATCGTATTATATTACGGTTATTGTAAAAATTCTGCGTAATTCTATCACATTTGTTCAACTTACGACGCTCCTATTTCAGATAGCGTATTGTGCCAGGTGGCAACATAAAGCGCATGAAATGTCGAGTAAAATGCACTACTAAACTTCTTGGATAAGGCAATCAGAGACCCGATTATGTCATGTTATATTATGATTAATATAAGGATGCAGCGTAATTTTATCACATTTGTTCAATTTACGTCGCTCCTATATCAGATAGAGTATTTGGGATAGGCGGCACCGTAAAACGCATGAAATGACGAGTAAAATGCACTATTAAACTTCTATGATAGGGCAATCAGAGACCCGATTAGATCATTTTATATTATGGTTAATATAAGAATTCAGCTCAATTTTATCACATTTGTTCAACTTACGTCGCCCCTATTTCAGATAGCGTATTGGGATAGGCGGCACCTTAAAGCGCGTGAAATGACGAGTATAATGCACTACTAAACTTCTTTGATTGGGCAATCAGAGACCCGATTAGATCATTTTATATTATTGTTAATATAAGAATTCAGCGTAATTTTATCACATTTGTTCAATTTACGTCGCTCCTATTTCAGATAGCGTATTTGGGATAGGCGGCACCGTAAAACGCATGAAATGACGAGTAAAATGCACTTTTAAACTTCTATGATAGGGCAATCAGAGACCCGAATACATCGTATTATATTATGGTTAATATATGAATTCTGCGTAATTCTATCACGTCGGTTCAATTTACGTCGCTCCTATTTCAGATAGCGTATTGGGCTAAGCAGAATCTTAAAGGGCATGAGATGCCGATTAAAACGCGCTGCTAAACTTCAGTGATACGGTAATCAGAGACCCGATTAGATCATTTTATATTATTGTTAGTAAAAGAATTCAGAGTAATTTTATCACATATGTTCAATTTACGTCGCTCCTATTTCAGATAGCGTATTTGGGGTAGGCGGCACCTTAAAATGCATGAAATGACGAGTAAAATGCACTATTAAACTTCTATGATAGGGCAATCAGTGACCCGAATAGATCATATTATTTTATGGTTAATATAAGAATTCTGCGTAAATCTATCAAATTTGTTCAATTTACGTCGCTCCTGCTTCAGATAGCGTATTCGTCTAAGCGGCATCTTAAAGCGCATGAAATGTCGAGTAAAGTGCACTACTAAACTTCTAGAATGGGGCAATCAGAGACCCGATTAGATCGTCGGATATTATGGTTGATTTAAGAATTCGTCGTATCTCTATCACATTTGTTTAATTTACGTAGCTCTAATTTCAGGTCGCGTATTGGGATAGGCTGCACCTTAAAGCGCACGAAATGACGAGTAAAATGCAATAATAAACTTCTAGGATAGGGCAATCAGAGACCCTATCAGGTCATCTTGTATTATGATTAATATAAGAATTCAGCGTAATTCTATCACATTTGTTCAATTAACGTCGCTCCTATTTCAGATAGCGTATTGGACTGAGCGGCATCTAAAAGCACGTGGAATGGCGAGTAAAATGCACTACTAACCTTCTATGATAGGGCAATCTGAGACCCGATTAGATCATTTTATATTATGGTTAATATAAGAATTCTGCGTAATTCTATCACATTTGTTCAATTTACGTCGCCCCTATTTCAGATAGCGTATTGGGCTAGGTGGCATCTTAAAGCGCATGAAATGTCGAGTAAAATGCACTAGTAAACTTCAATGACAGTGCAATCAGAGACACGATTAGATCATTTTGTATTATTGTTAATATAAGAATTCAACGTAATTTTATCACATTTGTTCAATTTATGTCGCTCCTATTTCAGATAGCGTATTGGGCCAAGCGGCACCTTAAAGCGCATGATGTGACGAGTAAAATCCACTATTAAACTTCTATGATAGGGCAATCAGAGACCCGAATAGATCGTATTATATTATGGTTAATATAAGAATTCAGCAAAATTCTATCACATTTGTTCAATTTACGTCGCTCCTGCTTCAGATAGCGTACTGGGGTAAGCGGCATCTTAAAGCGCATGCAATTACGAGTAAAATGCACTACTAAACTTCTCGGATCGGGCAATCACAGACCCGACAAGGTCATTTTAAATTATGGTTAATATAAGAATTCTGCGTAATTCTATCACATTTATTCAATTCACGTCGCCCCTATTTCAGACAGCGTACTGGGCTAGGAGGCACCTTAAAGCGCATGAAATGACGAGTGAAATACACTATTAAACTTCTATGATAGGGCAATCAGAGACCCGAATAGATCATATTATATTATGTTTAATATAAGAATTCAGCAAAATTCTATCACATTTGTTCAATTTACGTCGCTCCTATTTCAGATAGCGTATTGGGCTAGGCGGCACCTTAAAGCGCGTGGAATGAGGAGTAAAATGCACTACTAACCTTCTATGATAGGGCAATCAGAGACCCGATTAGATCATTTTATATTATGGTTAATATAAGAATTCAGCTTAGTTTTATCACATTTGTTCAATTTACGTCGCCCCTATGTGAGATAGCGTATTGGGATAGGCGGCACCTTAAAGCGCATGAAATAACGAGTATAATGCACTACTAAACTTCTTTGATAGTGCAATCAGAGACCCGAATAGATCATATTATATCATGGTTAATATAAGAATTCTGCATAATTCTATCACATTTGTTCAATTTACGTCGCTCCTCCTTCAGATGGCGTATTCGTCTAAGCGGCATCTTAAAGCGCATGAAATGTCGAGCAAAATGCACTATTAAACTTCTAGGGTAGGGCAAACAGAGACCCGATTACGTCATCTTATATTATGATTAATATAAGGATGCACCGTAATTCCATCACATTTGTTCAATTTACGTCGCTCCAATTTCAGACAGCGTGTTGGGCTAGGCGGCATCTTAAAGCGCGTGGAATGTCGACTAAAATGCACTACTAACCTTCTATGATTGGGCAATCAGACACCCGATTAGATCATTTTATATTATGGTTAATACAAGAATTCAGCTTAATTTTATCACATTTGTTCAATTTACGTCGCCCCTATTTCAGATAGCGTATTGGGATAGGCGGCATCTTAAAGCGCATGAACTAACGAGTATAATGCACTACTAAACTTCTTTGATAGGGCAATCAGAGACCCGATTAGATCATTTTATATTATTTTTAATATAAGAATTGAGCGTAATTTTATCACATTTGATCAATTTACGTCGCTCCTATTTCAGATAGCGTATTGGGCTAGGTGGCATCTTAAAGCGCATGAAATGTCGAGTAAAATGCACTACTAAACTTCTAGGATAGGGCAATCAGAGAACCGATCAGATCGTCGTATATTATGGTTAATTTAAGAATTCGTCGTAACTCTATCACATTTGTTTAATTTACGTAGCTCTAATTTCAGATAGCGTATTGGGATAGGCTGCACCTTAAAGCGCATGAAATGACGAGTAAAATGCAATACTAAACTTCTAGGATAGGGCAATCGGAGACCCGATTAGATCATTTTATATTATTCTTAATATAAGAATTTAGCGTCATTTTATCACCTTTTTCAATTTACGTTGCCCCTATTTCAGATAATCTATTAGGCTAGGTGGCATCTTAAAGCGCATGAAATGTCGAGTAAAATGCACTACTAACCTTCTATGATTGGGCAATCAGACACCCGATTAGATCATTTTAAATTATGGTTAATATAAGAATTCTACGTAATTCTATCACATTTGTTCAATTTAAGTAGCTGCTATTTCAGATAGTATATTGGTCTAGGCGGCATCTTAAAGCGCGTGGAATGACGAGTAAAATGCACTAATAACCTTCTATGATAGGGCAATCAGAGACCCGATTAGACCATTTTATGTTATGGTTAATATAAGAATTCTGTATAATTCTATCACATTTGTCCAATTTACGTCGCTCCTAATTCAGATAGCGTATTGGGCTAGGCGCCACCTTAAAGCGCATGAATTGGCGAGTACAATGCACTATTAAACTTCTAGGGTAAGGCAAACAGAGACTCGATTACATCATTTTATATTATGGTTAATTTAAGAATTCAGCAACATTCTATCACATTTGTTCAATTTACGTCGCTTCTATTTCAGATAGCGTATTGGGCTAAGCGGCATCTCAAAGCGCATGAAATGGCGTGTAAAATGCACTATTAAACTTCTAGGGTAGGGCAAACACAGACCCGATCAGATCATTTTATATTATGGTTAATTTAAGAATTAAGCGAAATTCTATCACATTTGTTCAATTTACGTCGCTCCTATTTCTGATAGCGTATTGGGCGAGGCGGCAGCATAAAGCGCGTAGAATGACGAGTAAAATGAACTACTAACCATCTGTGATAGGGCAATCAAAGACCCGATTAGATCAATCAATATTATGGTTAATATAAGAATTCTGCGTAATTATATCACATTTCTTCAATTTATGACGCTACTATTTCAGTTAGCGTATTGCGCTCGGCGGCACCTTAAAGTGCATGAAATGACGAGTAAAATGCACTATTAAACTTCTATGATAGGGCAATCAGAGACCCGAATAGGTCGTATTATATGATGGTTATTAAAAGAATTCTGCGTAATTCTATCACATTTGTTCAATTTACGTCGCTCCTATTCCAGATAGCGTATTGGGCTAGGCCGCACCTTAAAGCGCATGAAATGACGAGTAAAATGCACTATTAAACTGCTAGGGTAGGGAAAACAGAGACCCGATTAGATCATTTTATATTATGGTTAATTTAAGAATTCAGCGAAACTCTATCACACTTGTTCAATTTACGTAGCTCCAATTTCAGTTAGCGTATTGGGCTAGGCGGCACCTTAAAGCGCATGGAATGACGAGTAAAACGCACTATCAAACTTCTATGATAGGGACATCAGAGACGCGATTAGACCATTTTATATTATTGTTAATATAAGAATTCAGCGTAATTTTATCACATTTGTTCAATTTACGTCGCTCCAACTTCAGATAGCGTATCGCGATAAGCGGCACCTAAAAGCGCATGAAATGGCGAGCAAAATGCACTATTAAACTTCTATGATAGGGCAATCAGAGACCCGATTAGATCATTTTATGTTATGGTTAATATAAGAATTCTGCGTAATTCTATCACATTTCGTCAATTTACGTCGCTCCTATTTCAGATAGCGCATTGGGCTATGCGGCACCTTAAAGCGCATGAAATGACGAGTAAATGCACTATCATGCTTCTATGATAGGGCAATCAGAGAACCGAATAGATCATATTATATTATGGTTAATATAAGAATGCTGCGTAATTCTATCAAATTTGTTTAATTAACGTCGCTCCTACTACAGATAGCGTATTGGGCTAAGCGGCATCTTAAAGCGCATGAAATGTCGAGTAAAATGCACTATTAAACTTCTAGGGTAGGCCAAACAGAGAGCCGATTAGATCATTTTATATTACGGTTAATATAAGAATTCTGCGGAATTCTATCCCATTTGTTCAATTTAAGTAGCTGCTATTTCAGATAGTATATTGGTCTAGGCGGCATCTTAAAGCGCGTGGAATGACGAGTAAAATGCACTACTAACCTTCTATGATAGGGCAATGAGAGACCCGATTAGATCATTTTATATTATGGTTAATATAAGAATGCAGAGTAATTGAACCACATTTGCTCAATTTACGTCGCTCCTATTTCAGATAGCGTATTGGGCTAAGCGGGACCTTAAAGCGCATGAAATGACGAGTAAAATGCACCATTAAACTTCTATGATAGGGCAATCAGAGACCCGATTAGATCATTTTATATAATTGTTAATATAAGAATTCTGAGTAATTTTATCACATTTGTTCAATTTGCGTCGCTCCTATTTCAGATAGCGTATTGGGCTAAGCGGCACCTTAAAGCGCATGAAATGACGAGTAAAATGCATTATTAAAATTCTAGGCTAGGGCAAACAGAGACCCGATTAGATCATTTTATATTATGGTTAATATAAGAATTCTGCGTAATTCTATCACGTTTGTTCAATTTACGTCGCTTCTACTTCAGGTAGCGTATTGGGCTAAGCGGAATCTTAAAGCGCACG
>CAKAJE020001342.1:0-45070 GCA_916610135.2 Macropis europaea
AAAATATAAAATGATCTAATCGGGTCTCCGTTTGCCTTATCCTAGAAGTTTAATAGTGCATTTTACTGGCCATTTCATGCGCATTGAGATGCCGCTTAGCCCAATACGCTATCTGAAATAGGAGCGATGTAAATTGAACAAATGTGATAGAATTTCGCTGAATTCTTAAATTAACCATAATATAAAATGATCTAAACGGGACTCTGATTGCCCTATCATAGAAGTTTAGTAGTGCATTTTACTCGCCATTTCATGCGCTTTGAGATGCGCCTAGCCCGGTACGCTATCTGAAATAGGAGCGACGTAAGTTGAACAAATTTGATAGAATTACGCTGAATTCTTATATTAACCTTAATGTAAAATGTTCTAATCGGGTCTCTGTTCGCCCTACCCAAGAAGATTAATATTGCATTTCACTCGTCATTTCATGCGCTTTGAGATGCCGCTTAGCCCAGTACGCTATCTGAAATAGGAGCGACGTAAATTGAACAAATGTGATAGAATTTCGCTGAATTCTTAAATTAACCATAATATAAAATGATCTAATCGGGTCTCTGTTTGCCCTACCCTAGAAGTTTAATAGTTCATTTTACTTGCCATTTCTTGCGCTTTGAGATGCCGCTTAGCCCAATACGCTATCTGAAATATCAGCGACGTAAATTGAACAAATGTGAGAGAATCTCGCTGAATTCTTATATTAACCTTAATGTAAAATGATCTAATCGGGTCTCTGTTCGCCCTACCCTAGAAGATTAATAGTGCATTTCACTCGTCATTTCATGCGCTTTGAGATGCCGCTTAGCCCAATATGCTATCTGAAATAGGAGCGACGTAAATTGAACAAATGTGATAGAATTTTACCGAATTCTTAAATTAACCATAATATAAAATGATGTAATCGGCTCTCTGTTCGCCCTACCCAAGAAGTTTAATAGTGCATTTCACTCGTCATTTCATGCGCTTTGCGATGCCGCTTAGCCCGATATGCTATCTGAAATAGGAGCGACGTAAATTGAACAAATGTGATAGAATTTCGCTGAATTCTTATATTAACCTTAATGTAAAATGATCTAATCGGGTCTTTGTTCGCCCTACCCAAGAAGTTTAATAGTGCATTTCACTCGTCAATTCATGCGCTTTGCGATGCCGCTTAGCCCAATACGCTATCTGCAATAGGAGCGACGTAAATAGAACAATTGTGATAGAATTTCGCTGAATTCTTATATTAACCAAAATATAAAATGATAATCGGCTCTCTGATTGCCGTATCATAGAAGTTTTAGTAGTGCATTTTACTCGCCATTCATCGCGTTTTAAGATGCCGCCTAGCCCAGTACGCTAGCTGAAATAGGAACGACGTAAATTGAACAAATGTGATAGAATTTCCCTGAATACTTATATTAACCTTAATATAAATTGATCTAATCGGGTCTCTGTTTGCCCTACCCTAGAAGTTTAATAGTGCATTTTACTCGCCATTCATCGCGTTTTAAGATGCCGCCTAGCCCGGTACGCTATCTGAAATAGGAGCGACGTAAGTTGAACAAATGTGATAGAATTACGCTGAATTCTTATATTAACCTTAATGTAAAATGTTCTAATCGGGTCTCTGTTCGCCCTACCCAAGAAGATTAATAGTGCATTTCACTCGTCAGTTCATGCGCTTTGAGATGCCGCTTAGCCCAGTACGCTATCTGAAATAGGAGCGATGTAAATAGAACAAATGTGATAGATTTTCGAAGAATTCTTGAATTAACCATAATATAAAATGATCTAATCAGGTCTCTGTTCGCCCTAGCCTAGAAGTTTAATAGTGCATTTTACTCGCCCTTTCGTGCGCTTTGAGATGCCGCTTAGCCCAATACGCTATCTGTAATAGGAGCGACGTAAATTGAACAAATGTGATAGAATTTCGCTGGATTCTTATATTAACCAAAATATAAAATGATCTAATCGGGTCTCTGATTGCCCTATCGTAGAAGTTTAACAGTGCATTTTCCTCGCCATTCCACGCGCTCTAAGCTGCCGCCTAGCCCAGCACGCTATCTGAAATAGGAGCTACGTAAGTTGAACAAATGTCACAGAATTACGCTGAATTCTTATATTAACCGTAATATAAAATGATCTAATCGGGTCTCTGTTGCCTTATCCTAGAAGTTTAATAGTGCATTTTACTCGCCATTTCATGCGCTTTGAGATGCCGCTTAGCCCAGTACGCTATCTGACATAGGAGCGATGTAAATTGAACAAATGTGATAGAATTTCGATGAATTCATTTATTAACCAAAATATAAAATGATCTAATCGGGTCTCTGATTGCCCTACCCTAGAAGTTTAATAGTGCATTTTACTCGCCATTTCATGCGCTTTGAGATGCCTCTTAGCCCAATACGCTATCTGAAATAGGAGCGACGTAAATTGAACAAATGTGATAGAATTTCGCAGAATTCTTAAATTAACCATAATATAAAATGATCTAATGGGGTCTCTGTTTGCCCTACCCTAGAAGTTTAATAGTGCATTTTACTCGCCATTTCTTGCGCTTTGAGATGCCACTTAGTACAAGTCGCTATCTGAAATAGGAGCGATGTAAATTGAACAAATGTGATAGAATTTCGCTGAATTCTTATATTAACCTTAATGTAAAATGATCTAATCTCTCAGCTCTTTGTTCGCCCTACCCAAGAAGTTTAATAGTGCATTTCACTCGTCATTTCATGCGCTTTGCGATGCCGCTTAGCCCAATACGCTATCTGAAATAGGAGCGACGTAAATTGAACAAATGTGATAGAATTTCGCTGAATTCTTAAATTAACTATAATATAAAATGATCTAATCGGGTCACTGATTGCCCTACCCTAGAAGTTTAATAGTGCATTTTTCTCGCCATTTCATGCGCTTTGAGATGCCGCTTAGCCCAATACGCTATCTGAAATATGAGCGACGAAAGTTGAACAAATGTGATAGAATTTCGCTGATTTATTTTAATAACCAGAATGTAAAATGATCTAATCTGGTCTCTGTTCGCCCTAGCCTAGAAGTTTAATAGTGGATTTTACTCGGCATTCCACGCGCTTTAAGATGCCGGCTATCCCAGTACGCTATCTGAAATAGAAGCAACCTAAATTGAACGAATGTGATAGAATTTTGCTGAATTCTTAAATTAACCATAATATAAAATGATCTAATCGGGTCTCTGCTTGCCCTACCCTAGAAGTTTAATAGTGCATTTTAGTCGCCATTTCATGCGCTTTGAGATGCCGCTGCGCCCAATACGCTATCTGAAATAGGAGCGACGTAAATTAAACAAATGTGATAGAATTTCCCTGAAATCTTATATTAAACAAAATATAAAATGATCTAATCGGGTCTCTGATTGCCCTATCATAGAAGTTTAGCAGTGCATTTTACTCGCCATTCCACGCGCTTTAAGATGCCGCCTAGCCCAGTCCGCTATCTAAATTAGGAGCGACGTAAGTTGAACAAATGTGATAGAATTTCGCTCAATTCTTAAATTAACCATAATATAAAATGATCTAATCGGGTCTCTGTTTGCCCTACCCTAGAACTTTAATAGTGCCTTTTACTCGACATTTCATGCGCTTTGAGTTGCCGCTTAGCCTAATACGCTATCTGAAATAGGAGCGATATAAGTTGAACAAATGTGATAGAATTTCGCTGAATTCATTTATTAACCATAATGTAAAATGATCTAATCGGATCTCTGTTCGCCCAAGCCTAGAACTTTAATAGTGCATTTTATTCGCCATTTCATACGCTTTGAGATGCCGCTTTGCCCAATACGCTATCTGAAATAGGAGCGACGTAAATTGAACAAATGTGATAAAATTTTGCTGACATCTTAAATTAACCATAATATAAAATGATTTAATCGGGTATCTGTTTGCCCTACCCTAGAAGTTTAATAGTGCATTTTACTCGCCATTTCATGCGCCTTCAGATGCCGCTTGGCCCAATACGCTATCTGAAATAGGAGCGACGTAAATTGAACAAATGCGATAGAATTTCCCTGAAATCTTATATTAAACAAAATATAAAATGATCTAATCGGGTCTCTGATTGCCCTATCATAGAAGTTTAATAGTGCATTTTACTCGCCATTCCACGCGCTTTATGATGCCGCCTAGCCGAGTACGGTATCTGAAATAGGAGCTACGTAAGTTGAACAAATGTGATAGAATTACGCTGAATTCTTATATTGACCGTAATATAAAATGATGTAATCGGGCCTCTGTTTGCCCTATCATAGAAGTTTGATAGTGCATTTTACTCGCCATTTCATGTGCTTTAAGCTGCCGCATAGCCCAATACGCTATCTGGAATAGGAGCGACGTAAATTGAACAAATGTGATAGAATTTCCCTGAATTCTTATATTAACCTTAATGTAAAATGATGTAATCGTGTCTCTGTTCGCCCTACCATAGAAGTCTAATAGTGCATTTCACTCGCCATTTCATGCGCTTTGAGCTGCCGCTTAGCACAATACGCTATTTGAAATAGGGGCGACGTAAATTGAACAAATGTGATAGAATTACGCTGAATTCTTATATTAACCAAAATATAAAATGATCTAATCGGGTCTCTGATTGCCCTATCATAGAAGTTTAATAGTGCATTTTACTCGCCATTTCATGCGCTTTGAGATGCCTCTTAGCCCAATACGCTATCTGAAATTGGAGCGACGTATATTGAACAAATGTGATAGAATTTCGCTGAATTCTTATATTAACCAAAATATAAAATGATCTAATCGGGTCTCTGATTGCCCTATCATAGAAGTTTAATAGTGCATTTTACTCGCCATTTCATGCGCTTTGAGACGCCTCTTAGCCCAATACGCTATCTGAAATAGGAGCTACGTAAATTGAACAAATGTGATAGAATTTCGCTGAATTCTTAAATTAACCATAATATAAAATGATCTAATCGGGTGTCTGTTTGCCCTACCCTAGAAGCTTAATATTGCATTTTACTCGCCATTTCATGCGCTTTGAGATGCCGCTTAACCCAATACGCTAACTGAAATAGGAGCGACGTAAGTTGAACAAATGTGATACAATTTCGCTGAATTCTTTTATTAACCATAATGTAAAATGATCTGATCGGGTCTCTGTTCGCCCTAGCCTAGAAGTTTAAGAGTGTATTTTATTCGACATTTCATGCGCTTTGAGATGCCGCTTAGCCGAATACGCTATCTGAAATAGGAGCGACGTAAATTGAACAAATGCGATAGAGTTTCCCTGAAATCTTATATTAAACAAAATATAAAATGATCTAATCGGGTCTCTGATTGCCCTATCATAGAAGTTTAATAGTGCATTTTACTCGCCATTCCACGCGCTTTATGATGCCGCCTAGCCGAGTACGGTATCTGAAATAGGAGCTACGTAAGTTGAACAAATGTGATAGAATTACGCTGAATTCTTATATTGACCGTAATATAAAATGATGTAATCGGGCCTCTGTTTGCCCTATCATAGAAGTTTGATAGTGCATTTTACTCGCCATTTCATGTGCTTTAAGCTGCCGCATAGCCCAATACGCTATCTGGAATAGGAGCGACGTAAATTGAACAAATGTGATAGAATTTCCCTGAATTCTTATATTAACCTTAATGTAAAATGATGTAATCGTGTCTCTGTTCGCCCTACCATAGAAGTCTAATAGTGCATTTCACTCGCCATTTCATGCGCTTTGAGCTGCCGCTTAGCACAATACGCTATTTGAAATAGGGGCGACGTAAATTGAACAAATGTGATAGAATTACGCTGAATTCTTATATTAACCAAAATATAAAATGATCTAATCGGGTCTCTGATTGCCCTATCATAGAAGTTTAATAGTGCATTTTACTCGCCATTTCATGCGCTTTGAGATGCCTCTTAGCCCAATACGCTATCTGAAATTGGAGCGACGTATATTGAACAAATGTGATAGAATTTTGCTGAATTCTTAAATTAACCATAATATAAAATGATCTAATCGGGTCTCCGTTTGCCTTATCCTAGAAGTTTAATAGTGCATTTTACTGGCCATTTCATGCGCATTGAGATGCCGCTTAGCCCAATACGCTATCTGAAATAGGAGCGATGTAAATTGAACAAATGTGATAGAATTTCGTTGAATTCTTAAATTAACCATAATATAAAATGATCTAAACGGGACTCTGATTGCCCTATCATAGAAGTTTAGTAGTGCATTTTACTCGCCATTTCATGCGCTTTGAGATGCGCCTAGCCCGGTACGCTATCTGAAATAGGAGCGACGTAAGTTGAACAAATTTGATAGAATTACGCTGAATTCTTATATTAACCTTAATGTAAAATGTTCTAATCGGGTCTCTGTTCGCCCTACCCAAGAAGATTAATATTGCATTTCACTCGTCATTTCATGCGCTTTGAGATGCCGCTTAGCCCAGTACGCTATCTGAAATAGGAGCGACGTAAATTGAACAAATGTGATAGAATTTCGCTGAATTCTTAAATTAACCATAATATAAAATGATCTAATCGGGTCTCTGTTTGCCCTACCCTAGAAGTTTAATAGTTCATTTTACTTGCCATTTCTTGCGCTTTGAGATGCCGCTTAGCCCAATACGCTATCTGAAATATCAGCGACGTAAATTGAACAAATGTGAGAGAATCTCGCTGAATTCTTATATTAACCTTAATGTAAAATGATCTAATCGGGTCTCTGTTCGCCCTACCCTAGAAGATTAATAGTGCATTTCACTCGTCATTTCATGCGCTTTGAGATGCCGCTTAGCCCAATATGCTATCTGAAATAGGAGCGACGTAAATTGAACAAATGTGATAGAATTTTACCGAATTCTTAAATTAACCATAATATAAAATGATGTAATCGGCTCTCTGTTCGCCCTACCCAAGAAGTTTAATAGTGCATTTCACTCGTCATTTCATGCGCTTTGCGATGCCGCTTAGCCCGATATGCTATCTGAAATAGGAGCGACGTAAATTGAACAAATGTGATAGAATTTCGCTGAATTCTTATATTAACCTTAATGTAAAATGATCTAATCGGGTCTTTGTTCGCCCTACCCAAGAAGTTTAATAGTGCATTTCACTCGTCAATTCATGCGCTTTGCGATGCCGCTTAGCCCAATACGCTATCTGCAATAGGAGCGACGTAAATAGAACAATTGTGATAGAATTTCGCTGAATTCTTATATTAACCAAAATATAAAATGATCTAATCGGCTCTCTGATTGCCGTATCATAGAAGTTTAGTAGTGCATTTTACTCGCCATTCATCGCGTTTTAAGATGCCGCCTAGCCCAGTACGCTAGCTGAAATAGGAACGACGTAAATTGAACAAATGTGATAGAATTTCCCTGAATACTTATATTAACCTTAATATAAATTGATCTAATCGGGTCTCTGTTTGCCCTACCCTAGAAGTTTAATAGTGCATTTTACTCGCCATTTCATGCGCTTTGAGATGCCGCCTAGCCCGGTACGCTATCTGAAATAGGAGCGACGTAAGTTGAACAAATGTGATAGAATTACGCTGAATTCTTATATTAACCTTAATGTAAAATGTTCTAATCGGGTCTCTGTTCGCCCTACCCAAGAAGATTAATAGTGCATTTCACTCGTCAGTTCATGCGCTTTGAGATGCCGCTTAGCCCAGTACGCTATCTGAAATAGGAGCGATGTAAATAGAACAAATGTGATAGATTTTCGAAGAATTCTTGAATTAACCATAATATAAAATGATCTAATCAGGTCTCTGATTGCCCTATCGTAGAAGTTTAACAGTGCATTTTCCTCGCCATTCCACGCGCTCTAAGCTGCCGCCTAGCCCAGCACGCTATCTGAAATAGGAGCTACGTAAGTTGAACAAATGTCACAGAATTACGCTGAATTCTTATATTAACCGTAATATAAAATGATCTAATCGGGTCTCTGTTTGCCTTATCCTAGAAGTTTAATAGTGCATTTTACTCGCCATTTCATGCGCTTTGAGATGCCGCTTAGCCCAGTACGCTATCTGAAATAGGAGCGATGTAAATTGAACAAATGTGATAGAATTTCGATGAATTCATTTATTAACCAAAATATAAAATGATCTAATCGGGTCTCTGATTGCCCTACCCTAGAAGTTTAATAGTGCATTTTACTCGCCATTTCATGCGCTTTGAGATGCCTCTTAGCCCAATACGCTATCTGAAATAGGAGCGACGTAAATTGAACAAATGTGATAGAATTTCGCAGAATTCTTAAATTAACCATAATATAAAATGATCTAATGGGGTCTCTGTTTGCCCTACCCTAGAAGTTTAATAGTGCATTTTACTCGCCATTTCTTGCGCTTTGAGATGCCACTTAGTACAAGTCGCTATCTGAAATAGGAGCGATGTAAATTGAACAAATGTGATAGAATTTCGCTGAATTCTTATATTAACCTTAATGTAAAATGATCTAATCTCTCAGCTCTTTGTTCGCCCTACCCAAGAAGTTTAATAGTGCATTTCACTCGTCATTTCATGCGCTTTGCGATGCCGCTTAGCCCAATACGCTATCTGAAATAGGAGCGACGTAAATTGAACAAATGTGATAGAATTTCGCTGAATTCTTAAATTAACTATAATATAAAATGATCTAATCGGGTCACTGATTGCCCTACCCTAGAAGTTTAATAGTGCATTTTTCTCGCCATTTCATGCGCTTTGAGATGCCGCTTAGCCCAATACGCTATCTGAAATATGAGCGACGAAAGTTGAACAAATGTGATAGAATTTCGCTGATTTATTTTAATAACCAGAATGTAAAATGATCTAATCTGGTCTCTGTTCGCCCTAGCCTAGAAGTTTAATAGTGGATTTTACTCGGCATTCCACGCGCTTTAAGATGCCGGCTATCCCAGTACGCTATCTGAAATAGAAGCAACCTAAATTGAACGAATGTGATAGAATTTTGCTGAATTCTTAAATTAACCATAATATAAAATGATCTAATCGGGTCTCTGCTTGCCCTACCCTAGAAGTTTAATAGTGCATTTTAGTCGCCATTTCATGCGCTTTGAGATGCCGCTGCGCCCAATACGCTATCTGAAATAGGAGCGACGTAAATTAAACAAATGTGATAGAATTTCCCTGAAATCTTATATTAAACAAAATATAAAATGATCTAATCGGGTCTCTGATTGCCCTATCATAGAAGTTTAGCAGTGCATTTTACTCGCCATTCCACGCGCTTTAAGATGCCGCCTAGCCCAGTCCGCTATCTAAATTAGGAGCGACGTAAGTTGAACAAATGTGATAGAATTTCGCTCAATTCTTAAATTAACCATAATATAAAATGATCTAATCGGGTCTCTGTTTGCCCTACCCTAGAACTTTAATAGTGCCTTTTACTCGACATTTCATGCGCTTTGAGTTGCCGCTTAGCCTAATACGCTATCTGAAATAGGAGCGATATAAGTTGAACAAATGTGATAGAATTTCGCTGAATTCATTTATTAACCATAATGTAAAATGATCTAATCGGATCTCTGTTCGCCCAAGCCTAGAACTTTAATAGTGCATTTTATTCGCCATTTCATACGCTTTGAGATGCCGCTTTGCCCAATACGCTATCTGAAATAGGAGCGACGTAAATTGAACAAATGCGATAGAATTTCCCTGAAATCTTATATTAAACAAAATATAAAATGATCTAATCGGGTCTCTGATTGCCCTATCATAGAAGTTTAGTAGTGCATTTTACTCGCCATTCCACGCGCTTTAAGATGCCGCCTAGCACAGTACGCTACCTGAAATAGGAGCGACGTAAGTTGAACAAATGTGATAGAATTACGCTGAATTCTTATATTAACCGTAATATAAAATGATATAATCGGGTCTCTGTTTGCCCTATCATAGAAGTTTAATAGTGCATTTTACTCGCCATTCCATGTGCTTTAAGGTGCCGCATAGCCCAATACGCTATCTGGAATAGGAGCGACGTAAATTGAACAAATGCGATAGAGTTTCCCTGAAATCTTATATTAAACAAAATATAAAATGATCTAATCGGGTCTCTGATTGCCCTATCATAGAAGTTTAATAGTGCATTTTACTCGCCATTCCACGCGCTTTATGATGCCGCCTAGCCGAGTACGGTATCTGAAATAGGAGCTACGTAAGTTGAACAAATGTGATAGAATTACGCTGAATTCTTATATTGACCGTAATATAAAATGATGTAATCGGGCCTCTGTTTGCCCTATCATAGAAGTTTGATAGTGCATTTTACTCGCCATTTCATGTGCTTTAAGCTGCCGCATAGCCCAATACGCTATCTGGAATAGGAGCGACGTAAATTGAACAAATGTGATAGAATTTCCCTGAATTCTTATATTAACCTTAATGTAAAATGATGTAATCGTGTCTCTGTTCGCCCTACCATAGAAGTCTAATAGTGCATTTCACTCGCCATTTCATGCGCTTTGAGCTGCCGCTTAGCACAATACGCTATTTGAAATAGGGGCGACGTAAATTGAACAAATGTGATAGAATTACGCTGAATTCTTATATTAACCAAAATATAAAATGATCTAATCGGGTCTCTGATTGCCCTATCATAGAAGTTTAATAGTGCATTTTACTCGCCATTTCATGCGCTTTGAGATGCCTCTTAGCCCAATACGCTATCTGAAATTGGAGCGACGTATATTGAACAAATGTGATAGAATTTCGCTGAATTCTTATATTAACCAAAATATAAAATGATCTAATCGGGTCTCTGATTGCCCTATCATAGAAGTTTAATAGTGCATTTTACTCGCCATTTCATGCGCTTTGAGATGCCTCTTAGCCCAATACGCTATCTGAAATAGGAGCTACGTGAATTGAACAAATGTGATAGAATTTCGCTGAATTCTTAAATTAACCATAATATAAAATGATCTAATCGGGTGTCTGTTTGCCCTACCCTAGAAGCTTAATATTGCATTTTACTCGCCATTTCATGCGCTTTGAGATGCCGCTTAACCCAATACGCTAACTGAAATAGGAGCGACGTAAGTTGAACAAATGTGATACAATTTCGCTGAATTCTTTTATTAACCATAATGTAAAATGATCTGATCGGGTCTCTGTTCGCCCTAGCCTAGAAGTTTAAGAGTGTATTTTATTCGACATTTCATGCGCTTTGAGATGCCGCTTAGCCGAATACGCTATCTGAAATAGGAGCGACGTAAATTGAACAAATGCGATAGAGTTTCCCTGAAATCTTATATTAAACAAAATATAAAATGATCTAATCGGGTCTCTGATTGCCCTATCATAGAAGTTTAATAGTGCATTTTACTCGCCATTCCACGCGCTTTATGATGCCGCCTAGCCGAGTACGGTATCTGAAATAGGAGCTACGTAAGTTGAACAAATGTGATAGAATTACGCTGAATTCTTATATTGACCGTAATATAAAATGATGTAATCGGGCCTCTGTTTGCCCTATCATAGAAGTTTGATAGTGCATTTTACTCGCCATTTCATGTGCTTTAAGCTGCCGCATAGCCCAATACGCTATCTGGAATAGGAGCGACGTAAATTGAACAAATGTGATAGAATTTCCCTGAATTCTTATATTAACCTTAATGTAAAATGATGTAATCGTGTCTCTGTTCGCCCTACCATAGAAGTCTAATAGTGCATTTCACTCGCCATTTCATGCGCTTTGAGCTGCCGCTTAGCACAATACGCTATTTGAAATAGGGGCGACGTAAATTGAACAAATGTGATAGAATTACGCTGAATTCTTATATTAACCAAAATATAAAATGATCTAATCGGGTCTCTGATTGCCCTATCATAGAAGTTTAATAGTGCATTTTACTCGCCATTTCATGCGCTTTGAGATGCCTCTTAGCCCAATACGCTATCTGAAATTGGAGCGACGTATATTGAACAAATGTGATAGAATTTCGCTGAATTCTTATATTAACCAAAATATAAAATGATCTAATCGGGTCTCTGATTGCCCTATCATAGAAGTTTAATAGTGCATTTTACTCGCCATTTCATGCGCTTTGAGATGCCTCTTAGCCCAATACGCTATCTGAAATAGGAGCTACGTAAATTGAACAAATGTGATAGAATTTCGCTGAATTCTTATATTAACCAAAATATAAAATGATCTAATCCGGTCTCTGTTTGCCCTACCCTAGAAGTTTAATAGTGCATTTTACGAGCCATTTCTTGCGCTTTGAGATGCAGCTTAGCCCAATACGCTATCTGAAATAGGAGCGACGTAAATTGAACAAATGTGATAGAATTTCGCTGAATTCTTATATTAACCAAAATATGAAATGATCTTATCGGGTCTCTGATTGCCCTACCCTAGAAGTTTAATAGTGCATTTTACTCGCCCTTTCGTGCGCTGTGAGATGCCGCTTAGCCCAATACGCTATCTGAAATAGGAGCGACGTAAATTGAACAAATGCGATAGAATTTCCCTGAAATCTTATATTAAACAAAATATAAAATGATCTAATCGGGTCTCTGATTGCCCTATCATAGAAGTTTAATAGTGCATTTTACTCGCCATTCCACGCGCTTTATGATGCCGCCTAGCCGAGTACGGTATCTGAAATAGGAGCTACGTAAGTTGAACAAATGTGATAGAATTACGCTGAATTCTTATATTGACCGTAATATAAAATGATGTAATCGGCCCTCTGTTTGCCCTATCATAGAAGTTTGGTAGTGCATTTTACTCGCCATTTCATGTGCTTTAAGATGCCGCATAGCCCAATACGCTATCTGGAATAGGTGCGACGTAAATTGAACAAATGTGATAGAATTTCCCTGAATTCTTATATTAACCTTAATGTAAAATGATGTAATCGTGTCTCTGTTCGCCCTACCATAGAAGTCTAATAGTGCATTTCACTCGCCATTTCATGCGCTTTGAGATGCCGCTTAGCACAATACGCTATTTGAAATAGGAGCGACGTAAATTGAACAAATGTGATAGAATTACGCTGAATTCTTATATTAACCGTAATATAAAATGATCTAATCGGGTCTCTGTTTGCCTTATCCTAGAAGTTTAATAGTGCATTTTACTCGCCATTTCATGCGCTTTGAGATGCCGCTTAGCCCCAATGCGCTATCTGAAATAGGAGCGACGTAAATTGAACAAATGTGATAGAATTTCGCTGAATTCTTAAATTAACCATAATATAAAATGATCTAATCAGGGTGTCTGTTTGCCCTACCCTAGAAGCTTAATATTGCATTTTACTCGCCATTTCATGCGCTTTGAGCTGCCGCTTAGCCCAATACGCTATCGGAAATAGGAGCGACGTAAGTTGAAAAAAATGTGATAGAGTTTCGCTGAATTCTTTTATGAACCATAATGTAAAATGATCTAATCGGGTCTCTGTTCTCCCTAGCCTAGAAGTTTAATAGTGCATTTTTATTCTCCATTTCATGCGCTTTGAGATGCCGCTTAGCCCAATACGCTATCTGAAATAGGAGCGACGTAAATTGAACAAATACGATAGAATTTCCCTGAAATCTTATATTAAACAAAATATAAAATGATCTAATCGGGTCTCTGATTGCCCTATCATAGAAGTTTAGTAGTGCATTTTACTCGCCATTCCACGCGCTTTAAGATGCCGCCTAGCACAGTACGCTACCTGAAATAGGAGCGACGTAAGTTGAACAAATGTGATAGAATTACGCTGAATTCTTATATTAACCGTAATATAAAATGATATAATCGGGTCTCTGTTTGCCCTATCATAGAAGTTTAATAGTGCATTTTACTCGCCATTCCATGTGCTTTAAGGTGCCGCATAGCCCAATACGCTATCTGGAATAGGAGCGACGTAAATTGAACAAATGTGATAGAATTTTGCTGAATTCTTAAATTAACCCTAATATTAGATGATGTAATCGGGTCTCTGCTTGCCCTACCCTAGAAGTTTAATAGTGCATTTTACTCGCCATTTCATGCGCTTTGAGATGCCGCTTAGCCCAATACGCTATGTGAAATAGGAGCGACGTAAATTGAACAAATGTGATAGAATTTTGCTGAATTCTTAAATTAACCATAACATAAAATGATCTAATCGGGTCTCTGTTTGACCTACCCTAGAAGTTTAATAGGGCATTTTACTCGCCATTTCATGTGCTTTGAGATGCCGCATAGCCCAATACGCTATCTGGAATAGGAGCGACGTAAATTGATCAAATGTGATAGAATTTCCCTGAATTCTTTTATTAACCTTAATGTAAAATGATCTAATCGGGTCTCTGTTCGCCGTACCATAGAAGTCTAATAGTGCATTTCACTCGCCATTTCATGCGCTTTGAGATGCCGCTTAGCCCAATACGCTATATGAAATAGGAGCGACGTAAATTGAACAAACTGTGATAGAATTTTGCTGAATTCTTAAATTAACCCTAATATTAGATGATGTAATCGGGTCTCTGCTTGCCCTACCCTAGAAGTTTAATAGTGCATTTTTACTCGCTATTTCATGCGCTTTGGGATGCCGCTTAGCCCAATACGCTATCTGAAATAGGAGCGACGTAAATTGAACAAATGTGATAGAATTTCGCTGAATTCTTAAATTAACCATAATATAAAATGATCTAATGGGGTCTCTGTTTGCCCTACCCTGGAATTTTAATAGTGCATTTTACTCGCCATTTCTTGCGCTTTGAGATGCCACTTAGTACAAGTCGCTATCTGAAATAGGAGCGATGTAAATTGAACAAATGTGATAGAATTTCGCTGAATTCCTTATATATAACCTTAATGTAAAATGATCTAATCTCTCAGCTCTTTGTTCGCCCTACCCAAGAAGTTTAATAGTGCATTTCACTCGTCATTTCATGCGCTTTGCGATGCCGCTTAGGCCCAATAAGCTATCTGAAATTGGAGCAACGTATATTGAACAAATGTGATAGAATTTCGCTGAATTCTTATATTAACCAAAATATAAAATGTTCTAATCGGGTCTCTGATTGCCCTATCATAGAAGTTTAATAGTGCATTTTACTCGCCATTTCATGCGCTTTGAGATGCCTCTTAGCCCAATACGCTATCTGAAATAGGAGTGACGTAAATTGAACAAATGTGATAGAATTTCGCTGAATTCTTATATTAACCAAAATATAAAATGATCTAATCCGGTCTCTGTTTGCCCTACCCTAGAAGTTGAATAGTGCATTGTACGAGCCATTTCTTGCGCTTTGAGATGCAGCTTAGGCCAATACGCTATCTGAAATAGGAGCGACGCAAATTGAACAAATGTGATAGAATTTCGCTGAATACTTATATTAACCAAAATATGAAATGATCTTATCGGGTCTCTGATTGCCCTACCCTAGAAGTTTAATAGTGCATTTTACTCGCCCTTTCGTGCGCTGTGAGATGCCGCTTAGCCCAATACGCTATCTGAAATAGGAGCGACGTAAATTGAACAAATGTGATAGAATTTCGCTGGATTCTTATATTAACCAAAATATAAAATGATCTAATCGGGTCTCTGATTGCGCCTATCATAGAAGTTTAATAGTGCATTTTACTCGCCATTCCACGCGCTTTAAGTTGCGCCTAGCCCAGTACGCTATCTGAAATAGGAGCTACGTAAGTTGAACGAATGTGACAGAATTACGCTGATTTCTTATATTAACCGTAATATAAAATGATCTAATCGGGCCTCTGTTTGCCTTATCCTAGAAGTTTAATAGTGCATTTTACTCGCCATTTCATGCGCTTTGAGATGCCTCTTAGCCCAATACGCTATCTGAAATAGGAGCTACGTAAATTGAACAAATGTGATAGAATTTCGCTGAATTCTTATATTAACCAAAATATAAAATGATCTAATCCGGTCTCTGTTTGCCCTACCCTAGAAGTTTAATTGTGCATTTTACGAGCCATTTCTTGCGCTTTGAGATGCAGCTTAGCCCAATACGCTATCTGAAATAGGAGCGACGTAAATTGAACAAATGTGATAGAATTTCGCTGAATTCTTATATTAACCAAAATATGAAATGATCTTATCGGGTCTCTGATTGCCCTACCCTAGAAGTTTAATAGTGCATTTTACTGGCCCTTTCGTGCGCTGTGAGATGCCGCTTAGCCCAATACCGCTATCTGAAATAGGGAGCGACGTAAATTGAACAAATGTGATAGAATTTCGCTGAATTCTTATATTAACCAAAATATAAAATGATCTAATCGGGTCTCTGATTGCCCTACCCTAGAAGTTTAATAGTGCATTTTACTCGCCATTTCATGCGCTTTGAGATGCCGCTTAGCCCAATACGCTATCTGAAATAGGAGGCGACGTAAATTGAACAAATGTGATAGAATTTCGCTGAATTCTTATATTAACCAAAATATAAAATGATCTAATCGGGTCTCTGATTGCCCTACCCTAGAAGTTTAATAGTGCATTTTACTCGACATTTCATGCGCTTTGAGATGCCGCCTAGCCCAATACGCTATCTGAAATAGGAGCGACGTAAATTAAACAAATGTGATAGAACTTCGCTGAATTCTTATATTAACCATAATATAAAATGATCTAATCGGGTCTCTGATTGCCCTACCCTAGAAGTTTAATAGTGCATTTTACTCGCCATTCCACGCGCTTTAAGTTGCCGCCTAGCCAGTACGCTATCTGAAATAGGAGCTACGTAAGTTGAACAAATGTCACAGAATTACGCTGAATTCTTATATTAACCGTAATATAAAATGATCTAATCGGGTCTCTGTTTGCCTTATCCTAGAAGTTTAATAGTGCATTTTGCTCTTCAATACATGCGCTTTGCGATGCCTCTTAGCCCAATAAGCTATCTGAAATAGGAGCGACGTAAATTGAACAAATGTGATAGAATTTCGCTGAATTTTTTATATTAACCAAAATATAAAATGATCTAATCCGGTCTCTGTTTGCCCTACCCTAGAAGTTGAATAGTGCATTGTACGAGCCATTTCTTGCGCTTTGAGATGCAGCTTAGCCCAATACGCTATCTGAAATAGGAGCGACGTAAATTGAACAAATGTGATAGAATTTCGCTGAATTCTTATTTTAACCTTAATGTAAAATGATCTAATCGGGTCTTTGTTTGCCCTACCCTAGAAGTTTAATAGTGCATTTCACTCGTCATTTCATGCGCTTTGAGTTGCCGCTTAGCCCAATAAGCTATCTGAAATAGGAGCGACGTAATTTGAACAAATGTGATAGAACTTCGCTGAATTCTTATATTAACCGTAATATAAAATGATCTTATCGGGTCTCTGATTGCCCCACCCTAGAAGTTTAATAGTGCATTTTACTCGCCCTTTCGTGCGCTTTGAGATTCCGCTTAGCCCAATACGCTATCTGAAATAGGAGCGACGTAAATTGAACAAATGTGATAGAATTTCGCTGGATTCTTATATTAACCAAAATATAAAATGAACTAATCGGGTCTCTGATTGCCCTATCATAGAAGTTTAATAGTGCATTTTACTCGCCATTCCACGCGGTTTAAGTTGCCGCCTAGCCCAGTACGCTATCTGAAATAGGAGCTACGTAACTTGAACAAATGTGACAGAATTACGCTGAATTCTTATATTAACCGTAATATAAAATGATCTAATCGGGTCTCTGTTTGCCCTACCCTAGAACTTTAATAGTGCATTTTACTCGCCATTTCATGCGCTTTGAGATGCCGCTTAGCCGAGTACGCTAACTGAAATAGGAGCGACGTAAATTGAACAAATGTGATAGAATTTCCCTGAAATCTTTTATTATACAAAATATAAAATGATCTAATCGGGTCTCTGATTGCCCTATCATAGAAGTTTAGTAGTGCATTTTACTCGCCATTCCACGCGCTTTAAGCTGTCGCCTAGCCCAGTACGCTATCTAAAATAGGAGCGACGTAAGTGGAACAAATGTGATAGAATTACGCTGAACTCTTATATTAACCGTAATATAAAATGATCTAATCGGGTCTCTGTTTGGCTTATCCTAGAAGTTTAATGGTGCATTTTACTTGCCATTTCATGCGCTTTGAGATGCCGCCTAGCCCAGTACGCTATCTGAACTAGGAGCGACGTAAATTGAACAAATGTGAGAGAATTTCTGTGAATCCTTATATTAACCTTAATGTAAAATGATCTAATCGGGTCTCTGTTCGCCCTACCATAGAAGTCTAATGGTGCATTTCACTCGCCATTTCATGCGCTTTGAGATGCCGCCTAGCCCAATACGCTATCTAAAATAGGAGCGACGTAAATCGAACAAATGTGATAGGATTTCTCTGAATTCTTATATTAAACAAAATATGAAATGATCCAATCGGGTCTCCGATTGCCCTATCATAGAAGTTTAGTACTGTGTTTTACACGCCATTCCACGCGCTTTACGTTGCCGCCTAGTCCAGTACGCTATCTCAAGCAGGAGCGGCGTAAGTGAACAAATGTGATAGAATTACGCTGAATTCTTATATTAACCGTAATATAAAATGGTCTAATCGGGTCACTGCTTGTCCTACCCTAGAAGTTTAATAGTGCATTTTACTCGTCATTTCATGCGCTTTGAGATGCCGCATAGCCCAATACGCTATCTGAAATAGGGAGCGACGTAAATTGAACAAATGTGATAGAATTTCCGTGAATTCTTATATTAACCTTAATGTAAAATGATCTAATCGGGTCTCTGTTCGCCCTACCCTAGAAGTTTAATAGTGCATTTCACTCCACATTTCATGCGGCTTTGAGATGCCGCTTAGCTCAATAAGCTATCTGAAATAGGGAGCGACGTAAATTGAATAAATGTGATGGAATTTCGCTGAATTCTTATATTAACCAAAATATAAAATGATCTAATCGGGTCTCTTATTGCCCTAACATAGAAGCTTAATAGTTGCTTTTTTAATCGACATTCACGCGCTTTAAGGTGCCGCCTAGCCCAGTACGCTATCTGAAATACGAACGACGTAAATTGAACAAAAGTGATAGAATTTTGCTGAATGATTAAATTAACCATAATATAAAATGATCTAATCGGGTCTCTGTTTGCCCTACCCTAGAAGTTTAATAGTGCATTTTACTCGCCATTTCATGCGCTTTGAGATGCCGCTTAGCCCAATACGCTATATGAAACGTGAGCGACGTAAATTGAACAAATGTGATAGAATTTCGATGAATTCTTATATTAACCAAAATATAAAATGATCTAATCGGGTCTCTGATTGCCCTATCATAGAAGTTTAATAGTGCATTTTACTCGCCATTCCACGCGCTTTAAGCTGACGCCTAGCCCAGTACGCTATCTGAAATAGGAGCGACGTAAATTGAACAAATGTGATAGAATTTTGCTGAATTCTTAAATTAACCATAATATAAAATGGTCTAATCGGTTCACTGCTTGTCCTACCCTAGAAGTTTAATAGTGCATTTTACTCGTCATTTCATGCGCTTTGAGATGCCGCTTTGCCCAATACGCTATCTGAAACAGGAGCGACGTAAATTGAACGAATGTGATAGTATTTCGCTGAATTCTTAAATTAACCATAATATAAAATGATCTAGTCGGGTCTCTGTTTGCCCTACCCTAGAACTTTAATAGTGCATTTAACTCCTCATTTCATGCGCTTTGAGATGCCACTTAGCCCAATACGCTATCTGAAATAGGAGCGACGTAAATTGAGCGAATGTGATTGTATTTCGCTGAATTCTTAAATTAACCATAATATAAAATGATCTATTCGGGTCTCTGTTTGCCCTACCCTAGAACTTTAATAGTGCATTTTACTCCTTATTTCATGCGCTTTGAGATGCCGCTTAGCCCAATACGCTATCTGAAATAGGAGCGATATAAATTGAACAAATGTGATAGAATTTCGCTGAATTCTTATATTAACCAAAATATAAAATGATCTAATCGGGTCTCTGATTGCCCTATCATAGAAGTTTAATAGTGCATTTTACTCGACATTCCGGGCGCTTTAAGATGCCGCCTAGCCCAGTACGCTATCTGAAATAGGAGCGACGTAAATTGAACAAATGTGATTGAATTTTGCTGAATTCTTAAACTAACCATAATATAAAATGATCTAATCGGGTCTCAGTTTACCCTACCCTAGAAGTTTAATAGTGCGTTTTACTCGCCATTTCATGCGCATTGAGATGCCGCTTAGCCCAATACGCTATCTGAAATAGGAGCGACGTAAGGTGAACAAATGTGATAGAATTTCGCTGAATTCTTTTATTAACCATAATGTAAAATGATCTAATCGGGTCTCTGTTCGCCCTAGCCTAGAAGATTAAGAGTGCATTTTATTCGACATTCCGTGCGCTTTGAGATGCTGCTTCGCCCAATACGCTATCTGAAATAGGAGCGACGTAAATTGAACAAATGTGATAGAATTTTGCTGAATTCTTAAATTAACCATAATATAAAATGATCTAATCGGGTGTCTGTTTGCCCTACCCTAGAAGCTTAATATTGCATTTTACTCGCCATTTCATGCGCTTTGAGATGCCGCTTAACCCAATACGCTAACTGAAATAGGAGCGACGTAAGTTGAACAAATGTGATACAATTTCGCTGAATTCTTTTATTAACCATAATGTAAAATGATCTGATCGGGTCTCTGTTCGCCCTAGCCTAGAAGTTTAAGAGTGTATTTTATTCGACATTTCATGCGCTTTGAGATGCCGCTTAGCCGAATACGCTATCTGAAATAGGAGCGACGTAAATTGAACAAATGCGATAGAGTTTCCCTGAAATCTTATATTAAACAAAATATAAAATGATCTAATCGGGTCTCTGATTGCCCTATCATAGAAGTTTAATAGTGCATTTTACTCGCCATTCCACGCGCTTTATGATGCCGCCTAGCCGAGTACGGTATCTGAAATAGGAGCTACGTAAGTTGAACAAATGTGATAGAATTACGCTGAATTCTTATATTGACCGTAATATAAAATGATGTAATCGGGCCTCTGTTTGCCCTATCATAGAAGTTTGATAGTGCATTTTACTCGCCATTTCATGTGCTTTAAGCTGCCGCATAGCCCAATACGCTATCTGGAATAGGAGCGACGTAAATTGAACAAATGTGATAGAATTTCCCTGAATTCTTATATTAACCTTAATGTAAAATGATGTAATCGTGTCTCTGTTCGCCCTACCATAGAAGTCTAATAGTGCATTTCACTCGCCATTTCATGCGCTTTGAGATGCCGCTTAGCACAATACGCTATTTGAAATAGGGGCGACGTAAATTGAACAAATGTGATAGAATTACGCTGAATTCTTATATTAACCAAAATATAAAATGATCTAATCGGGTCTCTGATTGCCCTATCATAGAAGTTTAATAGTGCATTTTACTCGCCATTTCATGCGCTTTGAGATGCCTCTTAGCCCAATACGCTATCTGAAATTGGAGCGACGTATATTGAACAAATGTGATAGAATTTCGCTGAATTCTTATATTAACCAAAATATAAAATGATCTAATCGGGTCTCTGATTGCCCTATCATAGAAGTTTAATAGTGCATTTTACTCGCCATTTCATGCGCTTTGAGATGCCTCTTAGCCCAATACGCTATCTGAAATAGGAGCTACGTAAATTGAACAAATGTGATAGAATTTCGCTGAATTCTTATATTAACCAAAATATAAAATGATCTAATCCGGTCTCTGTTTGCCCTACCCTAGAAGTTTAATAGTGCATTTTACGAGCCATTTCTTGCGCTTTGAGATGCAGCTTAGCCCAATACGCTATCTGAAATAGGAGCGACGTAAATTGAACAAATGTGATAGAATTTCGCTGAATTCTTATATTAACCAAAATATGAAATGATCTTATCGGGTCTCTGATTGCCCTACCCTAGAAGTTTAATAGTGCATTTTACTCGCCCTTTCGTGCGCTGTGAGATGCCGCTTAGCCCAATTCGCTATCTGAAATAGGAGCGACGTAAATTGAACAAATGCGATAGAATTTCCCTGAAATCTTATATTAAACAAAATATAAAATGATCTAATCGGGTCTCTGATTGCCCTATCATAGAAGTTTAATAGTGCATTTTACTCGCCATTCCACGCGCTTTATGATGCCGCCTAGCCGAGTACGGTATCTGAAATAGGAGCTACGTAAGTTGAACAAATGTGATAGAATTACGCTGAATTCTTATATTGACCGTAATATAAAATGATGTAATCGGCCCTCTGTTTGCCCTATCATAGAAGTTTGGTAGTGCATTTTACTCGCCATTTCATGTGCTTTAAGATGCCGCATAGCCCAATACGCTATCTGGAATAGGTGCGACGTAAATTGAACAAATGTGATAGAATTTCCCTGAATTCTTATATTAACCTTAATGTAAAATGATGTAATCGTGTCTCTGTTCGCCCTACCATAGAAGTCTAATAGTGCATTTCACTCGCCATTTCATGCGCTTTGAGATGCCGCTTAGCACAATACGCTATTTGAAATAGGGGCGACGTAAATTGAACAAATGTGATAGAATTACGCTGAATTCTTATATTAACCGTAATATAAAATGATCTAATCGGGTCTCTGTTTGCCTTATCCTAGAAGTTTAATAGTGCATTTTACTCGCCATTTCATGCGCTTTGAGATGCCGCTTAGCCCAATGCGCTATCTGAAATAGGAGCGACGTAAATTGAACAAATGTGATAGAATTTCGCTGAATTCTTAAATTAACCATAATATAAAATGATCTAATCGGGTGTCTGTTTGCCCTACCCTAGAAGCTTAATATTGCATTTTACTCGCCATTTCATGCGCTTTGAGCTGCCGCTTAGCCCAATACGCTATCGGAAATAGGAGCGACGTAAGTTGAAAAAATGTGATAGAGTTTCGCTGAATTCTTTTATGAACCATAATGTAAAATGATCTAATCGGGTCTCTGTTCTCCCTAGCCTAGAAGTTTAATAGTGCATTTTATTCTCCATTTCATGCGCTTTGAGATGCCGCTTAGCCCAATACGCTATCTGAAATAGGAGCGACGTAAATTGAACAAATACGATAGAATTTCCCTGAAATCTTATATTAAACAAAATATAAAATGATCTAATCGGGTCTCTGATTGCCCTATCATAGAAGTTTAGTAGTGCATTTTACTCGCCATTCCACGCGCTTTAAGATGCCGCCTAGCACAGTACGCTACCTGAAATAGGAGCGACGTAAGTTGAACAAATGTGATAGAATTACGCTGAATTCTTATATTAACCGTAATATAAAATGATATAATCGGGTCTCTGTTTGCCCTATCATAGAAGTTTAATAGTGCATTTTACTCGCCATTCCATGTGCTTTAAGGTGCCGCATAGCCCAATACGCTATCTGGAATAGGAGCGACGTAAATTGAACAAATGTGATAGAACTTCCCTGAATTCTTATATTAACCATAATATGAAATGATCTAATCAGGTCTCTGTTTGCCCTACCCTAGAAGTTTAATAGTGCATTTTACTCGCCATTTCATGCGCTTTGAGATGCCGCTTAGCCCAATACGCTATATGAAACGTGAGCGACGTAAATTGAACAAATGTGATAGAATTTCGATGAATTCTCATATTAACCAAAATATAAAATGATCTAATCGGGTCTCTGATTGCCCTATCATAGAAGTTTAATAGTGCATTTTACTCGCCATTCCACGCGCTTTAAGCTGACGCCTAGCCCAGTACGCTATCTGAAATAGGAGCGACGTAAATTGAACAAATGTGATAGAATTTTGCTGAATTCCTTAAATTAACCATAATATAAAATGGTCTAATCGGTTCACTGCTTGTCCTACCCTAGAAGTTTAATAGTGCATTTTACTCGTCATTTCATGCGCTTTGAGATGCCGCTTTGCCCAATACGCTATCTGAAACAGGAGCGACGTAAATTGAACGAATGTGATAGTATTTCGCTGAATTCTTAAATTAACCATAATATAAAATGATCTAGTCGGGTCTCTGTTTGCCCTACCCTAGAACTTTAATAGTGCATTTTACTCCTCATTTCATGCGCTTTGAGATGCCACTTAGCCCAATACGCTATCTGAAATAGGAGCGACGTAAATTGAGCGAATGTGATTGTATTTCGCTGAATTCTTAAATTAACCATAATATAAAATGATCTATTCGGGTCTCTGTTTGCCCTACCCTAGAACTTTAATAGTGCATTTTACTCCTTATTTCATGCGCTTTGAGATGCCGCTTAGCCCAATACGCTATCTGAAATAGGAGCGATATAAATTGAACAAATGTGATAGAATTTCGCTGAATTCTTATATAACCAAATATAAAATGATCTAATCGGGTCTCTGATTGCCCTATCATAGAAGTTTAATAGTGCATTTTACTCGACATTCCGGGCGCTTTAAGATGCCGCCTAGCCCAGTACGCTATCTGAAATAGGAGCGACGTAAATTGAACAAATGTGATTGAATTTTGCTGAATTCTTAAACTAACCATAATATAAAATGATCTAATCGGGTCTCAGTTTACCCTACCCTAGAAGTTTAATAGTGCGTTTTACTCGCCATTTCATGCGCATTGAGATGCCGCTTAGCCCAATACGCTATCTGAAATAGGAGCGACGTAAGGTGAACAAATGTGATAGAATTTCGCTGAATTCTTTTATTAACCATAATGTAAAATGATCTAATCGGGTCTCTGTTCGCCCTAGCCTAGAAGATTAAGAGTGCATTTTATTCGACATTCCATGCGCTTTGAGATGCCGCTTGGCCCAATTCGCTATCTGAAATAGGAGCGACGTAAATTGAACAAATGTGATAGGATTTCGCTGAATTCTTATATTAACCAAAATATAAAATGATCTAATCGGGTCTCTGATTGCCCTATCATAGAAGGCTAATAGTGCATTTTACTCGCTATTACACGCGCTTTAAGATGGCGGCTAGCCCAGTAGGCTATCTGAAATAGGAGTGACGTAAATTGAACAAATGTGATAGAATTACGCTTAATTCTTATATTAACCGTAATATAAAATGATCTAATCGGGTCTCTGTTTGTCCTACCCTAGAAGTTTAATAGTGCATTTCACTCGTAATTTCATGCGCTTTGAGATGCCGCTTAGCCCAATACGCTATCTGAAATAGGAGCGACGTAAATTGAACAAATGTGATAGAATTTCCCTGAATTCTTATATTATCCTTAATGTAAAATGATCTAATCGGGTCTCTGTTCGACCTACCCTAGAAGTTTAATAGTGCATTTCACTCGTCATTCCATGCGCTTTGAGATGCCGCTTAGCCCTATAAGCTATCTGAAATAGGAGCGACGTAAATTGAATAATGTGATAGAATTTCGCTGAATTCTTATATTAACCAAATTATAAAATGATCTAACCGGGTCTCTGATTGCCCTATTATAGAAGTTCAATAGTGCGTTTTACTCGCCATTCCACGCGCATTAAGATGCCGCCTCGCCCAGTACGCTATCTGAAATAGGAGCGACGTAAATTGAACAAATGTGATAGAATTTTGCTGAATTCCTAAATTGACGGTAATATAAAATGATCTAATCGGGTCTCTGTTAGACCTACCCTAGAAGTTTAATAGTGTATTTTACTCGCCATTTCATGCGCTTTGAGATGCCACTTAGCACAATACGCTCTCTGAAATAGGAGCGACGTAAATTGAACAAATGTGATAGAATTACGCTGAATTCTTATATTAACCGTAATATAAAATGATCTAATCGGGTCTCTCTTTGCCTTACCCTAGAAGTTTAATAGTGCATTTCACTCGTCATTTCATGCGCTTTGAGATGCCGCTTAGCCCACTACGCTATTTGAAATAGGAGAGACGTAAATTGAACAAATGTGATAGAATTTTGCTGAATTCTTAAATTAACCATAATACAAAATGATCTAATCGGGTCTCTGTTTGCCCTACCCTAGAAGTATAATAGTGCATTTTACTCGCCATTTCATGCGCTCTGAGATGCCGCTTAGCCCAATACGCTATCTGAAATATGAGCGACGTAAATTGAACAAAAGTGTTAGATATCTCTGAAATCTTATACTAAACAAAATATAAAATGATCTAATCGGGTCTCTGATTGCCCTATCATAGAAGTTTAGGAGTGCATTTTACTCGCCATTTCATGCGCTTTGAGATGCCGCTTAGCACAGTACGCTATCTGAAATATGAGCGACGTAAATTGAACAAATGTGATAGAATTTTGCTGAATTCTTATATTAACCTTAATGTAAAATGATCTAATCGGGTCTCTGTTCGCCCTACCCTAGAAGTTTAATGTTGCATTTCACTCGTCATTTCATGCGCCTTGAGATGCCGCCTAGCCCAGTACACTATCTTAAATAGGAGCGACGTAAATTGAACAAATGTGATAGAATTTCCCTGAATTCGTATATTAACCCAAATATAAAATGATCTAATCGAGTCTCTGATTGCCCTATCATCGAAGTTTGATAGTGCATTTCACTCGCCATTCCACGCGCTTTAAAATGCCGCCTAGCCTAGCACGCTATCTGAAATAGGAGCGACGTAAATTGAACAAATGTGATAGAGTTTTGCTGAATTCTTAAATTAACCATAATATAAAATGATCTAATCGGGTCTCTGTTCGCCCTAGCCGAGAAGTTTAATAGTGCATTTTATTCGCCATTTCATGCGCTTTGAGATGCCGCTTAGCCCAATACGCTATCTGAAATAGGAGCGACGTAAATTGCACAAATGTGATAGGATTTCTCTGAATTCTTATATTAAACAAAATATGAAATGATCCAATCGGGTCTCCGATTGCCCTATCATAGAAGTTTAGTACTGTGTTTTACACGCCATTCCACGCGCTTTACGTTGCCGCCTAGTCCAGTACGCTATCTCAAGCAGGAGCGGCGTAAGTTGAACAAATGTGATAGAATTACGCTGAATTCTTATATTAACCGTAATATAAAATGGTCTAATCGGGTCACTGCTTGTCCTACCCTAGAAGTTTAATAGTGCATTTTACTCGTCATTTCATGCGCTTTGAGATGCCGCATAGCCCAATACGCTATCTGAAATAGGAGCGACGTAAATTGAACAAATGTGATAGAATTTCCGTGAATTCTTATATTAACCTTAATGTAAAATGATCTAATCGGGTCTCTGTTCGCCCTACCCTAGAAGTTTAATAGTGCATTTCACTCCACATTTCATGCGCTTTGAGATGCCGCTTAGCTCAATAAGCTATCTGAAATAGGAGCGACGTAAAATGAATAAATGTGATGGAATTTCGCTGAATTCTTATATTAACCAAAATATAAAATGATCTTATCGGGTCTCTTATTGCCCTATCATAGAAGCTTAATAGTTGCTTTTTAATCGACATTCCACGCGCTTTAAGGTGCCGCCTAGCCCAGTACGCTATCTGAAATACGAACGACGTAAATTGAACAAAAGTGATAGAATTTTGCTGAATGATTAAATTAACCATAATATAAAATGATCTAATCGGGTCTCTGTTTGCCCTACCCTAGAAGTTTAATAGTGCATTTTACTCGCCATTTCATGCGCTTTGAGATGCCGCTTAGCCCAATACGCTATATGAAACGTGAGCGACGTAAATTGAACAAATGTGATAGAATTTCGATGAATTCTTATATTAACCAAAATATAAAATGATCTAATCGGGTCTCTGATTGCCCTATCATAGAAGTTAAATAGTGCATTTTACTCGCCATTCCACGCGCTTTAAGCTGACGCCTAGCCCAGTACGCTATCTGAAATAGGAGCGACGTAAATTGAACAAATGTGATAGAATTTTGCTGAATTCTTAAATTAACCATAATATAAAATGGTCTAATCGGTTCACTGCTTGTCCTACCCTAGAAGTTTAATAGTGCATTTTACTCGTCATTTCATGCGCTTTGAGATGCCGCTTTGCCCAATACGCTATCTGAAACAGGAGCGACGTAAATTGAACGAATGTGATAGTATTTCGCTGAATTCTTAAATTAACCATAATATAAAATGATCTAGTCGGGTCTCTGTTTGCCCTACCCTAGAACTTTAATAGTGCATTTTACTCCTCATTTCATGCGCTTTGAGATGCCACTTAGCCCAATACGCTATCTGAAATAGGAGCGACGTTAATTGAGCGAATGTGATTGTATTTCGCTGAATTCTTAAATTAACCATAATATAAAATGATCTATTCGGGTCTCTGTTTGCCCTACCCTAGAACTTTAATAGTGCATTTTACTCCTTATTTCGTGCGCTTTGAGATGCCGCTTAGCCCAATACGCTATCTGAAATAGGAGCGATATAAATTGAACAAATGTGATAGAATTTCGCTGAATTCTTATATTAACCAAAATATAAAATGATCTAATCGGGTCTCTGATTGCCCTATCATAGAAGTTTAATAGTGCATTTTACTCGACATTCCGGGCGCTTTAAGATGCCGCCTAGCCCAGTACGCTATCTTTAATAGGAGCCACGTAAATTGAACAAATGTGATAGAATTTCGCTGAATTCTTAAATTAACCATAATATAAAATGATCTAATCGGGTCTCTATTTGCCCTACCCTAGAAGTTTAATAGTGCATTTCACTTGTCATTTCATGCGCTTCGAGATGCCGCTAAGACCAATAAGCTATCTGAAATAGGAGCGACGTAAATTGAAGAAATGAGAAAGAATTATGCTGAATTCTTAAATTGACCGTAATATAAAATGATCTAATCGGGTCTCTGTTTGCCCTACCCTAGGAGTTTAACATTGCATTTCACTCGCCATTTCATGCGCTTTGAGGTGCCGCTTAGCCCAATATGCTATCTGAAATAGGAGCGACGTAAATTGAACAAATGTGATAGAATTTCCCTGAAATCTTATATAAAACAAAATATAAAATGATCTAATCGGGTCTCTGATTGCCCTACCCTAGAAGTGTAATAGTGCATTTTACTCGCCATTCCACGCGCTTTAAGATGCCGCTTAGCCCAATACGCTATCTGAAATAGGAGCGACGTAAACTGAACAAATGTGATAGAATTTTGCTGAATTCTTAAATTAACCATAATATAAAATGATCTAATCGGGTTTCTGTTTGCCCTATCCTAGAAGTTTAGTAGTGCATTTTACTCGCCCTTCCACGCGCTTTAAGATGCCGCCTAGCTCTGTACGCTATCTGAAATAGGAGCGACGAAAGTTGAGCAAATGTGATAGAATTACGCTGCATTCTTATATTAACCGTAATATAAAATGATCTAATCGGGTCTCTGTTTGCCCTACCCTAGAAGTTTAGTAGTGCATTTTACTCGCACTTCCACGCGCTTTAAGATGCCGCCTAGCCCAGTACGCTATCTGAAATAGGAGCGACGTAAGTTGAACAAATGTGATAGAATTACGCTGAATTCTTATATTAACCGTAATATAAAATGATCTAATCGGGTATCTGTTTGCCTTACCCTAGAAGTTTAATAGTGCATTTTAATCGCCATTTCATGGGCTTTGAGATGCCGCTTAGCCCAATACGCTATCTGAAATAGGAGCGACGTAAATTGAACAAATGTGATAGAATTTCGGTGAATTCTTAAATTAACCATAATATAAAATGATCTAATCGGGTCTCTGTTTGCCCTACCCTAGAAGTGTAATAGTGCATTTTACTCGCCATTCCACGCGCTTTAAGATGCCGCTTAGCCCAATACGCTATCTGAAATAGGAGCGACGTAAATGGAACAAATGTGATAGAATTTCGCTGAATTCTTAAATTAACCATAATATAAAATGATCTTATCGGGTCTCTGTTTGCCCTACCCTAGAAGTTTAATAGTGCATTTACTCGTCATTTCATGCGCTTTGATATGCCGCTTAGCCCAATACGCTATCTGAAATACGAGCGACGTAAGAGGAACAAATGTGATAGAATTTCGCTGAATTCTTTTATTAACCATAATGTAAAATGATCTAATCGGGTCTCTGTTCGCCCTAGCCTAGAAGTTTACTAGTGCATTTTATTCGCCATTTCATGCTTTTTGAGATGCCGCTTAGCCCAATACGCTATCTGCAATAGGAGCGACGTAAGTTGAACAAATGTGATAGAATTTCGCTGAATTCTTTTATTAACCATAATTTAAAGTGATCTAATCCGGTCTCTGTTCGCCCTAGCCTAGAAGTTGAATAGCTCATTTTATTCGCAATTTCATGCGCTTTGAGATGCCGCTTAGCCCAATACGCTATCTGAAATAGGAGCGACGTAAATTGAACAAATGTGATAGAATTTCCCTGAATTCTTATATTAACCTTAATGTAAAATGATCTAATCGGGTCTTTCTTCGACCAACCCTAGAAGTTTAATAGTGCATTTCACTCGTCACTTCATGCGCTTTGAGATGCCGCTAAGCACAATAAGCTATCTGTAATAGGAGCGACGTAAATTGAAGAAATGTGATAGAATTTCGCTGAATTCTTTATTAACCATAATGTAAAATGATCTAATCGGGTCTCTGTTCGCCCTCGCCTAGAAGTTTAATAGTGCATTTTATTCGCCATTTCATGCGCTTTGAGATGCCGCTTAGCCCAATACGCTATCTGAAATAGGAGCGACGTAAATTGAACAAATGTGATAGAATTTCCCTGAATTCTTATATTAACCTTAATGTAAAATGATCTAATCGGGTCTTTCTTCGACCCACCCTAGAAGTTTAATAGTGCATTTCACTCGTCACTTCATGCGCTTTGAGATGCCGCTAAGCACAATAAGCTATCTGTAATAGGAGCGACGTAAATTGAAGAAATGTGATAGAATTTCGCTGAATTCTTTTATTAACCATAATGTAAAATGATCTAATCGGGTCTCTGTTCGCCCTCGCCTAGAAGTTTAATAGTGCATTTTATTCGCCATTTCATGCGCTTTGAGATGCCGCTTAGCCCAATACGCTATCAGAAATAGGAGCGAAATAAATTGAACAAATGTGATAGAATTTCACTGAATTCTTATATTAACCAAAATATAAAATGATCTAATCAGGTCTCTGATTGCCCTAGCATAGAAGCTTAATAGTGCATTTTACTCGCCATTCCGCGCGCTTTAGGATGCCGCCTAGCCCAATACGCTATCTGAAATAGGAGCGACGTAAATTGATCAAATGTGATAGAATTTCGCTGAATTCTTAAATTAACCATAATATAAAATGATTTAATCGGGTCTTTGTTTGCCCTACCCTAGAAGTTTAATAGTGCATTTTACTCGCCATTTCATGCGCTTTGAGATGCCGCTTAGCCCAATACGCTATCTGAAATACGAGCGACGTAAGTTGAACAAATGTGATAGAATTTCGCTGAATTCTTTTTTTAACCATAATGTAAAATGATCTAATCGGGTCTCTGTTTGCCCTACCCTAGAAGTTTAGTAGTGCATTTTACTAGCCCTTCCACGCGCTTTAAGATGCCGCCCAGCCCTGTGCGCTATCTGAAATAGGAGCGACGTAAGTTGAACAAATGTGATAGAATTACGCTAATTCTTATATTAACCGTAATATAAAATGATCTAATCGGGTATCTGTTTGCCTTACCCTAGAAGTTTAATAGTGCATTTTAATCGCCATTTCATGGGCTTTGAGATGCCGCTTAGCCCAATACGCTATCTGAAATAGGAGCGACGTAAATTGAACAAATGTGATAGAATTTCGGTGAATTCTTAAATTAACCATAATATAAAATGATCTAATCGGGCCTCTGTTGGCCCTACCCTAGAAGTGTAATAGTGCATTTTACTCGCCATTCCACGCGCTTTAAGATACCGCTTAGCCCAATACGCTATCTGAAATAGGAGCGACGTAAATGGAACAAATGTGATAGAATTTCCCTGAATTCTTATATTAACCTTAATGTAAAATGATCTAATCGGGTCTCTGTTCGCCCTACCATAGAAGTCTAATAGTGCATTTCACTCGTCATTTCATGCGCTTTGAGATGCCGCTTAGCCCATTACGCTATCTGAAATAGGAGCGACGTAAATTAAACAAAATTGATACAATTTCGCTGAATTCTTATATTAACCAAAATATAAAATGATCTAATCAGGTCTCTGATTGCCCTATCATAGAAGTTCAATAGTGCATTTTACTCGCCATTTCATGCGCTTTGAGATGCCGCTTAGCCCAATACGCTGTCTGAAATAGGAGCGACGTAAATTGAACAAATGTGATAGAATTTCGGTGAATTCTTATATTAACCAAAATATAAAATGATCTAATCGGGTCTCTGATTGCCCTATCATAGAAGTTTAACAGTGCATTTTACTCGACATTCCTCGCGTTTTAAGATGCCGCCAAGCCCAGTACGCTAGCTGAAATAGGAACGACGTAAATTGAAAAAATGTGATAGAATTTTGCTGAATTCTTAAATTAACCATTATATAAAATGATCTAATCGGGTCTCTGTTTACCCTACCCTAGAAGTTTAATAGTGCATTTTACTCGCCATTTCATGCACTTTGAGATGCTGCTTAGCCCAATACGCTAACTGAAATAGGAGCGACGTAAATTGAACAAATGTGATAGAATTTCACTGAATTCTTATATTAACCAAAATATAAAATGATCTAATCGGGTCTCTGATAGCCCTATCATAGAAGTTTAATAGTGCATTTTACTCGCCATTCCACGCGCTTTAAGATGCCGCCTAGCCCAGTACGCTATCTGAAAGAGGAGCGACGTAAGTTGAACAATTGTGATAGAATTACGCTGAATTCTTATATTAAGCGTAATATAAAATGATCTAATCGGGTCTCTGTTCGCCCTACCATAGAAGTCTAATAGTGCATTTCACTCGTCATTTCATGCGCATTGAGATGCCGCTTAGCCCATTACGCTATCTGAAATAGGAGCGACGTAAATTAAACAAAAGTGATACAATTTCGCTGAATTCTTATATTAACCAAAATATAAAATGATCTAATCAGGTCTCTGATTGCCCTATCATAGAAGTTCAATAGTGCATTTTACTCGCCATTTCATGCGCTTTGACATGCCACTTAGCCCAATACGCTATCTGCAATAGGAGCGACGTAAGTTGAACAAATGTGATAGAATTTCGCTGAATTCTTTTATTAACCATAATGTAAAGTGATCTAATCCGGTCTCTGTTCGCCTTAGCCTAGAAGTTGAATAGCTCATTTTATTCGCCATTTCATGCGCTTTGAGATGCCGCTTAGCCCAATACGCTATCTGAAATATCAGCGACGTAAATTGAACAAATGTGAGAGAATTTCGCTGAATTCTTATATTAACCAAAATATAAAATGATCTAATCGGGGCTCTGATTGCCCTATCATAGAAGTTTAGTAGTGCATTTTACTCGCCCTTCCACGCGCTTTGAGATGCCGCCTAGCCCAGTACGTTATCTGAAATAGGAGCGACGTAAATTGAACAAATGTGATAGAATTTCGCTGAATTCTTAAATTAACCATAATATAAAATGATCTTATCGGGTCTCTGTTTGCCCTACCCTCGAAGTTTAATAGTGCATTTTACTCCACATTTCTTGCGCTTTGAGATGCCGCTTAGCCCAATACGCTATCAGAAATAGGAGCGAAATAAATTGAACAAATGTGATAGAATTTCACTGAATTCTTATATTAACCAAAATATAAAATGATCTAATCAGGTCTCTGATTGCCCTAGCATAGAAGCTTAATAGTGCATTTTACTCGCCATTCCGCGCGCTTTAGGATGCCGCCTAGCCCAATACGCTATCTGAAATAGGAGCGACGTAAATTGATCAAATGTGATAGAATTTCGCTGAATTCTTAAATTAACCATAATATAAAATGATTTAATCGGGTCTTTGTTTGCCCTACCCTAGAAGTTTAATAGTGCATTTTACTCGCCATTTCATGCGCTTTGAGATGCCGCTTAGCCCAATACGCTATCTGAAATACGAGCGACGTAAGTTGAACAAATGTGATAGAATTTCGCTGAATTCTTTTATTAACCATAATGTAAAATGATCTTATCGGGTCTCTGTTTGCCCTACCCTAGAAGTTTAATAGTGCATTTTACTCGCCTTTCCACGCGCTTTAAGTTGCCGCCTAGCCCAGTACGCTATCTGAAATAGGAGCTACGTAAGTTGAACAAATGTGACAGAATTACGCTGCATTCTTATATTAACCGCAATATAAAATGATCTAATCGGGTCTTTGTTTGCCCCACCCTAGAAGTTTAATAGTGCATTTTAATCGCCATTTCATGGGCTTTGAGATGCCGCTAAGCACAATAAGCTATCTGTAATAGGAGCGACGTAAATTGAGCAAATGTGATAGAATTTCGCTGAATTCTTTTATTAACCAAAATGTAAAATGATCTAATCGGGTCTCTGTTCGCCCTCGCCTAGAAGTTTAATGGTGCATTTTATTCGCCATTTCATGCGCTTTGAGATGCCGCTTAGCCCAATACGCTATCTGAAATAGCAGCGACGTAAATTAAACAAATGTGATAGAATGTCCCTGAAATCTTATATTAAACAAAATGTAAAATGATCTAATCGGGTCTCTGATTGCCCTATCATAGAAGTTTAAGAGTGCATTTTACTCGCCATTTCTTGCGCTTTGCGATGCTGCATAGCCCAATACGCTATCTGAAATATCAGCGACGTAAGTTGAACAAATGTGATAGAATTTCGCTGAATTCTTTTATTAAACAAAATATAAAATGATCTAATCGGGTCTCTGATTGCCCTATCATAGAAGTTTAATAGTGCATTTTACTCGCAATTTCATGCGCTTTGAGATGCCACTTAGCCCAATACGCTATCTGAAATAGGAGCGACGTAAGTTGAACAAATGTGATAGAATTTCGCTGAATTCTTTTATTAACCATAATGTAAAATGATCTAATCGGGTCTCTGTTCGCCCTAGCCTAGAAGTTTAATAGCTCATTTTATTCGCCATTTCATGCGCTTTGAGATGCCGCTTAGCCCAATACGCTATCTGAAATAGGAGCGACGTAAATTGAACAAATGTGATAGAATTTCCCTGAATTCTTATATTAACCTTAATGTAAAATGATCTAATCGGGTCTTTCTTCGACCAACCCTAGAAGTTTAATAGTGCATTTCACTCGTCACTTCATGCGCTTTGAGATGCCGCTAAGCACAATAAGCTATCTGTAATAGGAGCGACGTAAATTGAACAAATGTGATAGAATTTCGCTGAATTCTTATATTAACCAAAATATAAATTGACCTAATCGGGTCTCTGATTGCCCTATCATAGTAGTTTTGTAGTGCATTTTACTCGCCATTCCACGCGCTTTAAGGTGCCTCCTAGCCCAGTACGCTATCAGAAATAGGAGCGACGTAAGTTGAACAAATGTGATAGAATTACGCTGAATTCTTATATTAACAGTAATATAAAATGATCTAATCGGGTCTCTGATTGCCCTATCATAGAAGTTTAATAGTGCATTTTATTCGCCATTCATGTGCTTTGAGATGCCACTTAGCCCAATACGCTATCTGCAATAGGAGCGACGTAAGTTGAACAAATGTGATAGAATTTCGCTGAATTCTTTTATTAACCATAATGTAAAATGATCTAATCGGGTCTCTGTTCGCCCTAGCCTGGAAGTTTAATAGCTCATTTTATTCGCCATTTCATGCGCTTTGAGATGCCGCTTAGCCCAATACGCTATCTGAAATGGGAGCGACGTAAATTGAACAAATGTGATTGAATTTCCCTGAAATCTTATATTAAACAAAATATAAAATGATCTAATCGGGTCTCTGATTGACCTAGCATAGAAGTTTAATAGTGCATTTTACTCGCCATTCCGCGCGCTTTAGGATGCCGCCTAGCACAGTACGCTATCTGAAATAGGAGCGACGTAAATTGAACAAATGTGATAGAATTTTGCTGAATTCTTAAATTAACCCTAATATAAAATGATCTAATCGGGTCTCTGTTTGCCCTACCCTAGAAGTTTAGTAGTGCATTTTACTCGCCCTTCCACGCGCTTTAAGATGCCGCCTAGCCCTGTACGCTATCTGAAATAGGAGCGATGTAAGTTGAACAAATGTGATAGAATTACGCTGAATTCTTATATTAACCGTAATATAAAATGATCTAATCGGGTATCTGTTTGCCTTACCCTAGAAGTTTAATAGTGCATTTTACTCGCCATTTCATGCACTTTGAGAAGCTGCTTAGCCCAATACGCTAACTGAAATAGGAGCGACGTAAATTGAACAAATGTGATAGAATTTCACTGAATTCTTATATTAACCAAAATATAAAATGATCTAATCGGGTCTCTGATAGCCCTATCATAGAAGTTTAATAGTGCATTTTACTCGCCATTCCACGCGCTTTAAGATGCCGCATAGCCCAGTACGCTATCTGAAAGAGGAGCGACGTAAGTTGAACAAATGTGATAGAATTACGCTGAATTCTTATATTAACCGTAATATAAAATGATCTAATCGGGTCTCTGATTGCCCTATCATAGAAGTTTAATAGTGCATTTTACTCGCAATTTCATGCGCTTTGAGATGCCACTTAGCCCAATACGCTATCTGCAATAGGAGCGACGTAAGTTGAACAAATGTGATAGAATTTCGCTGAATTCTTTTATTAACCATAATGTAAAATGATCTAATCGGGTCTCTGTTCGCCCTAGCCTAGAAGTTTAATAGCTCATTTTATTCGCCATTTCATGCGCTTTGAGATGCCGCTTAGCCCAATACGCTATCTGAAATAGGAGCGACGTAAATTGAACAAATGTGATAGAATTTCCCTGAATTCTTATAGTAACCTTAATGTAAAATGATCTAATCGGGTCTTTCTTCGACCAACCCTAGAAGTTTAATAGTGCATTTCACTCGTCACTTCATGCGCTTTGAGATGCCGCTAAGCACAATAAGCTATCTGTAATAGGAGCGACGTAAATTGAACAAATGTGATAGAATTTCGCTGAATTCTTATATTAACCATAATGTAAAATGATCTAATCGGGTCTCTGTTCGCCCTCGCCTAGAAGTTTAATAGTGCATTTTATTCGCCATTTCATGCGCTTTGAGATGCCGCTTAGCCCAATACGCTATCAGAAATAGGAGCGAAATAAATTGAACAAATGTGATAGAATTTCACTGAATTCTTATATTAACCAAAATGGAAAATGATCTAATCGGGTCTCTGATTGCCCTATCATAGAAGTTTAAGAGTGCATTTTACTCGCCATTTCTTGCGCTTTGAGATGCCGCATAGCCCAATACGCTATCTGAAATATCAGCGACGTAAGTTGAACAAATGTGATAGAATTTCGCTGAATTCTTTTATTAACCATAATGTAAAATGATCTAATCGGGTCTCTGTTCGCCCTAGCCTAGAAGTTTACTAGTGCATTTTATTCGCCATTTCATGCTCTTTGAGATGCCGCTTAGCCCAATACGCTATCTGCAATAGGAGCGACGTAAGTTGAACAAATGTGATAGAATTTCGCTGAATTCTTTTATTAACCATAATTTAAAGTGATCTAATCCGGTCTCTGTTCGCCCTAGCCTAGAAGTTGAATAGCTCATTTTATTCGCCATTTCATGCGCTTTGAGATGCCGCTTAGCCCAATACGCTATCTGAAATAGGAGCGACGTAAATTGAACAAATGTGATAGAATTTCCCTGAATTCTTATATTAACCTTAATGTAAAATGATCTAATCGGGTCTTTCTTCGACCAACCCTAGAAGTTTAATAGTGCATTTCACTCGTCACTTCATGCGCTTTGAGATGCCGCTAAGCACAATAAGCTATCTGTAATAGGAGCGACGTAAATTGAAGAAATGTGATAGAATTTCGCTGAATTCTTTTATTAACCATAATGTAAAATGATCTAATCGGGTCTCTGTTCGCCCTCGCCTAGAAGTTTAATAGTGCATTTTATTCGCCATTTCATGCGCTTTGAGATGCCGCTTAGCCCAATACGCTATCTGAAATAGGAGCGACGTAAATTGAACAAATGTGATAGAATTTCCCTGAATTCTTATATTAACCTTAATGTAAAATGATCTAATCGGGTCTTTCTTCGACCAACCCTAGAAGTTTAATAGTGCATTTCACTCGTCACTTCATGCGCTTTGAGATGCCGCTAAGCACAATAAGCTATCTGTAATAGGAGCGACGTAAATTGAAGAAATGTGATAGAATTTCGCTGAATTCTTTTATTAACCATAATGTAAAATGATCTAATCGGGTCTCTGTTCGCCCTCGCCTAGAAGTTTAATAGTGCATTTTATTCGCCATTTCATGCGCTTTGAGATGCCGCTTAGCCCAATACGCTATCAGAAATAGGAGCGAAATAAATTGAACAAATGTGATAGAATTTCACTGAATTCTTATATTAACCAAAATATAAAATGATCTAATCAGGTCTCTGATTGCCCTAGCATAGAAGCTTAATAGTGCATTTTACTCGCCATTCCGCGCGCTTTTGGATGCCGCCTAGCCCAATACGCTATCTGAAATAGGAGCGACGTAAATTGATCAAATGTGATAGAATTTCGCTGAATTCTTAAATTAACCATAATATAAAATGATTTAATCGGGTCTTTGTTTGCCCTACCCTAGAAGTTTAATAGTGCATTTTACTCGCCATTTCATGCGCTTTGAGATGCCGCTTAGCCCAATACGCTATCTGAAATACGAGCGACGTAAGTTGAACAAATGTGATAGAATTTCGCTGAATTCTTTTTTTAACCATAATGTAAAATGATCTAATCGGGTCTCTGTTTGCCCTACCCTAGAAGTTTAGTAGTGCATTTTACTAGCCCTTCCACGCGCTTTAAGATGCCGCCCAGCCCTGTGCGCTATCTGAAATAGGAGCGACGTAAGTTGAACAAATGTGATAGAATTACGCTAATTCTTATATTAACCGTAATATAAAATGATCTAATCGGGTATCTGTTTGCCTTACCCTAGAAGTTTAATAGTGCATTTTAATCGCCATTTCATGGGCTTTGAGATGCCGCTTAGCCCAATACGCTATCTGAAATAGGAGCGACGTAAATTGAACAAATGTGATAGAATTTCGGTGAATTCTTAAATTAACCATAATATAAAATGATCTAATCGGGCCTCTGTTGGCCCTACCCTAGAAGTGTAATAGTGCATTTTACTCGCCATTCCACGCGCTTTAAGATACCGCTTAGCCCAATACGCTATCTGAAATAGGAGCGACGTAAATGGAACAAATGTGATAGAATTTCCCTGAATTCTTATATTAACCTTAATGTAAAATGATCTAATCGGGTCTCTGTTCGCCCTACCATAGAAGTCTAATAGTGCATTTCACTCGTCATTTCATGCGCTTTGAGATGCCGCTTAGCCCATTACGCTATCTGAAATAGGAGCGACGTAAATTAAACAAAATTGATACAATTTCGCTGAATTCTTATATTAACCAAAATATAAAATGATCTAATCAGGTCTCTGATTGCCCTATCATAGAAGTTCAATAGTGCATTTTACTCGCCATTTCATGCGCTTTGAGATGCCGCTTAGCCCAATACGCTGTCTGAAATAGGAGCGACGTAAATTGAACAAATGTGATAGAATTTCGGTGAATTCTTATATTAACCAAAATATAAAATGATCTAATCGGGTCTCTGATTGCCCTATCATAGAAGTTTAACAGTGCATTTTACTCGACATTCCTCGCGTTTTAAGATGCCGCCAAGCCCAGTACGCTAGCTGAAATAGGAACGACGTAAATTGAAAAAATGTGATAGAATTTTGCTGAATTCTTAAATTAACCATTATATAAAATGATCTAATCGGGTCTCTGTTTACCCTACCCTAGAAGTTTAATAGTGCATTTTACTCGCCATTTCATGCACTTTGAGATGCTGCTTAGCCCAATACGCTAACTGAAATAGGAGCGACGTAAATTGAACAAATGTGATAGAATTTCACTGAATTCTTATATTAACCAAAATATAAAATGATCTAATCGGGTCTCTGATAGCCCTATCATAGAAGTTTAATAGTGCATTTTACTCGCCATTCCACGCGCTTTAAGATGCCGCCTAGCCCAGTACGCTATCTGAAAGAGGAGCGACGTAAGTTGAACAATTGTGATAGAATTACGCTGAATTCTTATATTAAGCGTAATATAAAATGATCTAATCGGGTCTCTGTTCGCCCTACCATAGAAGTCTAATAGTGCATTTCACTCGTCATTTCATGCGCATTGAGATGCCGCTTAGCCCATTACGCTATCTGAAATAGGAGCGACGTAAATTAAACAAAAGTGATACAATTTCGCTGAATTCTTATATTAACCAAAATATAAAATGATCTAATCAGGTCTCTGATTGCCCTATCATAGAAGTTCAATAGTGCATTGTACTCGCCATTTCATGCGCTTTGACATGCCACTTAGCCCAATACGCTATCTGCAATAGGAGCGACGTAAGTTGAACAAATGTGATAGAATTTCGCTGAATTCTTTATTAACCATAATGTAAAGTGATCTAATCCGGTCTCTGTTCGCCCTAGCCTAGAAGTTGAATAGCTCATTTTATTCGCCATTTCATGCGCTTTGAGATGCCGCTTAGCCCAATACGCTATCTGAAATATCAGCGACGTAAATTGAACAAATGTGAGAGAATTTCGCTGAATTCTTATATTAACCAAAATATAAAATGATCTAATCGGGGCTCTGATTGCCCTATCATAGAAGTTTAGTAGTGCATTTTACTCGCCCTTCCACGCGCTTTGAGATGCCGCCTAGCCCAGTACGTTATCTGAAATAGGAGCGACGTAAATTGAACAAATGTGATAGAATTTCGCTGAATTCTTAAATTAACCATAATATAAAATGATCTTATCGGGTCTCTGTTTGCCCTACCCTAGAAGTTTAATAGTGCATTTTACTCCACATTTCTTGCGCTTTGAGATGCCGCTTAGCCCAATACGCTATCAGAAATAGGAGCGAAATAAATTGAACAAATGTGATAGAATTTCACTGAATTCTTATATTAACCAAAATATAAAATGATCTAATCAGGTCTCTGATTGCCCTAGCATAGAAGCTTAATAGTGCATTTTACTCGCCATTCCGCGCGCTTTAGGATGCCGCCTAGCCCAATACGCTATCTGAAATAGGAGCGACGTAAATTGATCAAATGTGATAGAATTTCGCTGAATTCTTAAATTAACCATAATATAAAATGATTTAATCGGGTCTTTGTTTGCCCTACCCTAGAAGTTTAATAGTGCATTTTACTCGCCATTTCATGCGCTTTGAGATGCCGCTTAGCCCAATACGCTATCTGAAATACGAGCGACGTAAGTTGAACAAATGTGATAGAATTTCGCTGAATTCTTTTATTAACCATAATGTAAAATGATCTTATCGGGTCTCTGTTTGCCCTACCCTAGAAGTTTAATAGTGCATTTTACTCGCCTTTCCACGCGCTTTAAGTTGCCGCCTAGCCCAGTACGCTATCTGAAATAGGAGCTACGTAAGTTGAACAAATGTGACAGAATTACGCTGCATTCTTATATTAACCGCAATATAAAATGATCTAATCGGGTCTTTGTTTGCCCCACCCTAGAAGTTTAATAGTGCATTTTAATCGCCATTTCATGGGCTTTGAGATGCCGCTAAGCACAATAAGCTATCTGTAATAGGAGCGACGTAAATTGAGCAAATGTGATAGAATTTCGCTGAATTCTTTTATTAACCAAAATGTAAAATGATCTAATCGGGTCTCTGTTCGCCCTCGCCTAGAAGTTTAATGGTGCATTTTATTCGCCATTTCATGCGCTTTGAGATGCCGCTTAGCCCAATACGCTATCTGAAATAGCAGCGACGTAAATTAAACAAATGTGATAGAATGTCCCTGAAATCTTATATTAAACAAAATGTAAAATGATCTAATCGGGTCTCTGATTGCCCTATCATAGAAGTTTAAGAGTGCATTTTACTCGCCATTTCTTGCGCTTTGCGATGCTGCATAGCCCAATACGCTATCTGAAATATCAGCGACGTAAGTTGAACAAATGTGATAGAATTTCGCTGAATTCTTTTATTAAACAAAATATAAAATGATCTAATCGGGTCTCTGATTGCCCTATCATAGAAGTTTAATAGTGCATTTTACTCGCAATTTCATGCGCTTTGAGATGCCACTTAGCCCAATACGCTATCTGCAATAGGAGCGACGTAAGTTGAACAAATGTGATAGAATTTCGCTGAATTCTTTTATTAACCATAATGTAAAATGATCTAATCGGGTCTCTGTTCGCCCTAGCCTAGAAGTTTAATAGCTCATTTTATTCGCCATTTCATGCGCTTTGAGATGCCGCTTAGCCCAATACGCTATCTGAAATAGGAGCGACGTAAATTGAACAAATGTGATAGAATTTCCCTGAATTCTTATATTAACCTTAATGTAAAATGATCTAATCGGGTCTTTCTTCGACCAACCCTAGAAGTTTAATAGTGCATTTCACTCGTCACTTCATGCGCTTTGAGATGCCGCTAAGCACAATAAGCTATCTGTAATAGGAGCGACGTAAATTGAACAAATGTGATAGAATTTCGCTGAATTCTTATATTAACCAAAATATAAATTGACCTAATCGGGTCTCTGATTGCCCTATCATAGTAGTTTAGTAGTGCATTTTACTCGCCATTCCACGCGCTTTAAGGTGCCTCCTAGCCCAGTACGCTATCAGAAATAGGAGCGACGTAAGTTGAACAAATGTGATAGAATTACGCTGAATTCTTATATTAACAGTAATATAAAATGATCTAATCGGGTCTCTGATTGCCCTATCATAGAAGTTTAATAGTGCATTTTATTCGCCATTTCATGTGCTTTGAGATGCCACTTAGCCCAATACGCTATCTGCAATAGGAGCGACGTAAGTTGAACAAATGTGATAGAATTTCGCTGAATTCTTTTATTAACCATAATGTAAAATGATCTAATCGGGTCTCTGTTCGCCCTAGCCTGGAAGTTTAATAGCTCATTTTATTCGCCATTTCATGCGCTTTGAGATGCCGCTTAGCCCAATACGCTATCTGAAATGGGAGCGACGTAAATTGAACAAATGTGATTGAATTTCCCTGAAATCTTATATTAAACAAAATATAAAATGATCTAATCGGGTCTCTGATTGACCTAGCATAGAAGTTTAATAGTGCATTTTACTCGCCATTCCGCGCGCTTTAGGATGCCGCCTAGCACAGTACGCTATCTGAAATAGGAGCGACGTAAATTGAACAAATGTGATAGAATTTTGCTGAATTCTTAAATTAACCCTAATATAAAATGATCTAATCGGGTCTCTGTTTGCCCTACCCTAGAAGTTTAGTAGTGCATTTTACTCGCCCTTCCACGCGCTTTAAGATGCCGCCTAGCCCTGTACGCTATCTGAAATAGGAGCGATGTAAGTTGAACAAATGTGATAGAATTACGCTGAATTCTTATATTAACCGTAATATAAAATGATCTAATCGGGTATCTGTTTGCCTTACCCTAAAAGTTTAATAGTGCATTTTACTCGCCATTTCATGCACTTTGAGAAGCTGCTTAGCCCAATACGCTAACTGAAATAGGAGCGACGTAAATTGAACAAATGTGATAGAATTTCACTGAATTCTTATATTAACCAAAATATAAAATGATCTAATCGGGTCTCTGATAGCCCTATCATAGAAGTTTAATAGTGCATTTTACTCGCCATTCCACGCGCTTTAAGATGCCGCATAGCCCAGTACGCTATCTGAAAGAGGAGCGACGTAAGTTGAACAAATGTGATAGAATTACGCTGAATTCTTATATTAACCGTAATATAAAATGATCTAATCGGGTCTCTGATTGCCCTATCATAGAAGTTTAATAGTGCATTTTACTCGCAATTTCATGCGCTTTGAGATGCCACTTAGCCCAATACGCTATCTGCAATAGGAGCGACGTAAGTTGAACAAATGTGATAGAATTTCGCTGAATTCTTTTATTAACCATAATGTAAAATGATCTAATCGGGTCTCTGTTCGCCCTAGCCTAGAAGTTTAATAGCTCATTTTATTCGCCATTTCATGCGCTTTGAGATGCCGCTTAGCCCAATACGCTATCTGAAATAGGAGCGACGTAAATTGAACAAATGTGATAGAATTTCCCTGAATTCTTATAGTAACCTTAATGTAAAATGATCTAATCGGGTCTTTCTTCGACCAACCCTAGAAGTTTAATAGTGCATTTCACTCGTCACTTCATGCGCTTTGAGATGCCGCTAAGCACAATAAGCTATCTGTAATAGGAGCGACGTAAATTGAACAAATGTGATAGAATTTCGCTGAATTCTTATATTAACCATAATGTAAAATGATCTAATCGGGTCTCTGTTCGCCCTCGCCTAGAAGTTTAATAGTGCATTTTATTCGCCATTTCATGCGCTTTGAGATGCCGCTTAGCCCAATACGCTATCAGAAATAGGAGCGAAATAAATTGAACAAATGTGATAGAATTTCGGTGAATTCTTAAATTAACCATAATATAAAATGATCTAATCGGGTCTTTGTTTGCCCTACCCTAGAAGTTTAATAGTGCATTTTACTCGCCATTTCATGCGCTTTGAGATGCCGCTTAGCCCAATACGCTATCTGAAATACGAGCGACGTAAGTTGAACAAATGTGATAGAATTTCGCTGAATTCTTTTATTAACCATAATGTAAAATGATCTTATCGGGTCTGTGTTTGCCCTACCCTAGAAGTTTAATAGTGCATTTTATTCGCCATTTCATGCTCTTTGAGATGCCGCTTAGCCGAATACGCTAACTGAAATAGGAGCGACGTAAATTGAACAAATGAGATAGAATTTCGCTGAATTCTTATATTAACCAAAATATAAAATGACCTAATCGGGTCTCTGATTGCTCTATCATAGAAGTGTAGTAGTGCATTTTACTCGCCATTCCACGCGCTTTAAGATGCCGCCTAGCCCAGTACGCTATCTGAAATAGGAGCGACGTAACTTGAACAAATGTGATAGAATTACACTGAATTCTTATATTAAC